>BMAU01020921.1:1147500-1205000 GCA_019973935.1 Trichonephila clavipes
TAATAAAAATATTTTGCTTATATACAGCTAAGACTTCTGTACAGAGCTTAAACTAGCCTTTTTCAGATATATAAATTTAGGAGGAGATTTATTCATATTTTAATATACCGGAATAAAGAAATCTTAACAAAAACACCGGTTATTGTTTCATTTGATTTTAATTATAAAAATATGTAATGTGAGTTTTTCAAAACTCCTATCTCAGGTTTTGTATAGATTTCTTAGTTATATATAGGTAAATGTTATCATTATAGAAGATTTTCTATGAAATATTAATGTTTTGTTAGTATGTCTTTTTTTCTCCTTCATTTTTTGCCAAAAAATTGTATTTAAATAATTTTTAAGTGCTTTTGAAAAGTTCTGTAAATTTATTGTAAATATTTGAAATCTTTCATGAATTTTTTTCCCTTCCTTTTATAATATGTGTTTATATTTACTTTTGTAAGCCCTGTGTGATACTTTGTGGGGCACGGGGATTTTATAATTGTTTTCAATAAAATAATAATAATAATTTTTTTCCTGTAACAGTATTCTTAAATTAATTTTATATGTATATTCGAACTCAACTGACACTAAATACAAAGAAAAATATTTTCACTAATACTCTTTTGCAAAATTGCCATTCCGAAAGTAATCAGTCATTTTAATTTGTCTCAAGAATGTCATTTTATATATCTTTCTTTAATTCATTTATCAAAATTCGCAGTTTATTTATGTTTCAAAGCAATTTTTTTAAAATAAATGATTTATCAGTTATCATATTCTGTATTTATTAATTATAAAATCTAAGATTATATTTTAAGTCGAATGTATGGAATCGTGAACGTGAACGTTAATTTATATTATTTTGTTTTGACCTTTTTTAATGAAGAATCAAATATGAATAATTTTTGTGTGAATGTCATTGAACCTAGCGTATGGCATTTTTGAGTACTCATTTCTAGTTTCTCTCTCTCTCTCTCTCTCTCTTTATCATTCTTTCTATCTAAATATAAATTAAATAATGTTGAGATGGAAGACAAAATTATGGTTGTTATCCAGCGTAAATTCAATCGCCCTAAAATTAAACTGTTTTTTTTTATTATTTAATTTATAAATATCACGGAGAAAAGCTATTCACTCATTCATTCACTCACTCATCGCACTATTAAACGTACAGATTTGAAATTTGGTAAGCATGTTCATTTCATGTAGAAGAGAACCGCTAACTACGGATTTGGCGAAAATCGAACCCCATGTAGTGTTATGGGGTCTTAAGGGGTGTTACAGATAATTATTTCTATTTTAAAATTGTTAGACGTACAGTCTTGAAATTTGGTACGCAGATCCCTTTCATGGAGAAGAGAACCGCTACAAAATAGCTTTCGCGAAAATCGCCCCCTAAAGGGCATTTCGGGGGATTAAGACGCGTAATAAATAAATATTTCCTTTTTTAACCATTAGACCAACCTGTTTAGAAATTGGTAGGCATGTCCCTCTCACATGGAATAGAGTTCTTCTAACAATAAGTTTTGCGAAAATTGGGGAGGGATCAAAGAGAGTTATAGAAAAACCTGTTTTTGAATTTTTAGAACTTGAAATTTGTTAAGCAGGTTTCTTTTGTTAAATAGAGATCCACTAAGAATGGATTTTATGGTAATCGACTCCTGGGGAGGGAGGGAGCAGGGCTTACTAGGGCATATTGATAAAAAAAATTCCCGTTTTCGAACTACTAGGACTATAATAATGAAATTTGGTTTGCATGTTTCTTTTGTTGAATGGAAATCCGCTAAGAAAGGTTCCTTTGGAAATCGACTCTCAACAGGGTTACGGGGCGTATTGATACTAAAAATTCCATTTTTGCTCAATTAGATTTAGACTTGAAATTTGGCACACTTGTTTATTTTACGGAGTAGAGATCCACTGAATATTGGTTTTGCGGACATCCACTTGGTTATTGAATTACGAGAGCGTAAAAATCATTCTACTTCAAGTTAAGAGATTATTAGAAATTATTAATTAGAAGTTCTGTCCTTTTTATATCAAGAAGCGAGAGTTACAGGTATAAGTGTATTTTTCAATACAATCAAATTCTTTATGCTAGGACTTAGATATCAATAATTTATGTATATATAATATATATATTTATGCAACATCACATGAAATACCCTGTGTGAAGTGTGTGTATAACGGCTAGTAATTGATATAAGAGAAATAATCTTTTTTCACTCCATCGATTGTTCTACATCGTAAAAGATTGGTTTTAATTCTAAGTTCCCGTCAAGAATTAGTAATCTTAAGGGTTTGACGATTTTTTAAACCTTGTTTTTAAAGTAAATTTGTCACATTTAAAAACTGATTTTTAAATTAAGAAAGCTGGTTTAAAGAATTCATGTTATTATATAAAAGTTAATTTTAAACTTGTTGTAAATTAAAAGGTTAAGCAATGTTTTAACTTTGAATGATATTGGTTCTTCTTATATGTGGAATGAAGCTCAATATCCTAAACTTTTCGAACTTCATAAAATCTTGGGACCGATTCGTCTAGCAGCTGAACTCTTAGGGCAACGAGATGCCAATTTATTAACAAGGGAAGATGCATTTGAATTTCTGTTAAATCAACTAAAATATTTTAAGACTGAAATGTTTGAAACTATGATAGCTTTAGAAGAATGAATTCAAGAAAGAAGACAAGTAGAATTAGAAACTCTTTTGCTGTATTTGCACAATCCACAAAACATTTCTAGTTCAGCGAAGAGAGTAGTGTACTTTTCTCTCTCTTTAGCTTCAAAAACCGAAATTATTAAGTTATATGGAAAGATACTGAAGATACTGATACTAGAATATTTCCAAATTTTTATATGGAAACCGATTCTGATACAGAGCAAAAAAGAAGAAACTACTCATCAGAGTAACGTTTTTTTCAAAAGAATTTATGGAAAAATCAATTCACAAGTTTTTTGAAGATCCCGAAGAAAAACATACAAATCCAAAGACACTGAAAGCTGAATTTTCATTATTTTAGGCAGCGAATAAAAGAACGAAAAACTTATATTTGTTATTTGATGCCTTGAAAACTATAAAACCAATCTCAATAGCTAGTGAACGAGTATTTTCAATTTCGGGCAGTATTGTGTGCAAAATAAGAACAAGACTTATCCCCCTTCAGTGGATATTTTATGGGAATTTTTTTAAATCCTATTTTCTTAGGTGTAATTAAGGGCTGCGGTAGCCCAGTGTTCAAGGTATCGGATCTTGGCAGGCATGTCACGAGTTCGAGCCCAGTACCACTAAAGACCCGCCGTGTAGGGCAGCGATGTACGTTTAATCTGTCGAGAGCTGAAACGTCCTCCCGTTGGTGTGGTGTGGTAGTTAGGAGAGGGGGTGCCAGCTCAGGTGTCGTCCACGTCACTCGACCCTGGTTCAAAATTACGTGGTCCGTCGCCTAAAACCCTAGTGTAGCTGAACAGTGCGACCTTAATATTCACTTACTCACTTAGGTGTAATTAAAATTATATATAGTGAAAATAATATAAGTATTATTCGAAATGTTTGCTTGAGTTTTCGCTATTTTGTTAAGTAATCCTTATTTTTTTTAATATTTTGTCTTTGATATTGACTAATTTTTTTTTATTTTATGTACCATAAAATACGGCGTGTAACGCACACCCATACTTTCAAGCTGCATTTTTCAATTTTTAGGTATAGTCGCCGTATAACGCGCACCCCTTTTTACGAAGAAACCTGAAGAATGCGCGTGCAGTTCTTTTATATTTTGAAGTCATTTATTCAAGTTATTATCCCAGGCTCTTGAAAAAATATTGTATTTCTAAAAGTATAACTCTTTAAGTTCATATGGTATGTCATATGTTTTAAATAAACATATGACAGTATTTCGAACTATGTAAAAGTCTTAATTATATTTTTTATGCTCACCTTTTCTTTATAATTTCGTTTTTATATCCGGCGTATAAAGCGCACCCGTAAATTTCGATCTCATTTTTTATGTTAAAAGGGCACGTTATATGCCGGATTTTACGGTAGATTAAATAAAATATTTCCCCCTGTTCTATTTTTTTAACAAAAATTCGAAAAACGTCTAAAACCGGTTTTTTGGAAATATTAAATTTGAAAATCGGTTATTCAAAAAGTTGGTTTTTGTGTAAATCCTAATAATATTGGGCTCGTTTCAAATATGAAGTGCTGGATAGAAATGTTGGAAAAGTTTGTGTAGTGAACAGTTTTGTTCAATAATGAGTGGGATTAGAAGGGAAATGCGGCGAGTTTCATTTATGCGAGAATAATTTTCACCTCAAAAGTAAAAATTCGCGCTTATTTGTCTTGAAGTTATTTTTTAATTCATTATAAAACAAATAATCAAAAAGCTTCTCGCAGTATTAGTGGAAATGCAAAAAGAAAGCAACGTGGGAGAACTCCACAAATCCTTTCTGAAATGAACACTGCATGGAGCTTAGATGAATTATATTGTTCGTTTAAGAGAATTCGAAATGCGAAACATTCTGCTGTGGTTTGTTAATTCCGAAATCCAACTCCCCGTTTCGAAATTAATTTCTGCTCGGGGTTCACCTAATTGCTGTGAGGCTTTTAGGAAGGTATTCCGAGAGGGGGCGCCGATGTAGTCTTTTGGTTTGCACAGAGGTACATTGATCGTGGGCGGGAAAAGGAAGGTAAGAAGGCCGGACGGTGCACGGATGTGATTTCCGCGTGTTAGGGATTATGGCCGGATAATGTTTCCAGAGCACGACGTCAAACCAAACGGTGTACATAACTTCCACGACCTGTTGAAATCCCACGGATCGCACTGCCTCAACCATTTCCTGCAGGTGGGAGTCACAGTGCTTTTTGTTATTTTTATGATTTGTTTTTTGGATGGAAAAATATGTTGGGGGAATAGAGTTGTAAAATGTTAATTCATAAGAACGTTTTATTTGATTTCATTTTAGGTTGTGTTCTATGATCGTTATTTTATTTTATATAAAGAATGAGTAATTACATATTTTTTTATAAATACAAATAAAATGATTTTTGCATAAATGATTTAAAATATTTAGTTTGAAAATAAAAAAAAATCCTTGAATTTCTTTTATGTATTCATTTTTTGATAATCATGCAAAAGTAAAATATTAAATAGTTAGAAAATTATTTTGTGTTTTAAAAATTTCGAGTATTTTTTTCTTTTTCTAAAGCATTGAATATAATGTTATCATGAGTTATGATTTTAAAAAATCCGGTCTTTTTTTAAATTATGAAGTTAGATCGAAATTAGTTATTACAATTTTTTGTTTTGTTTTAATAATGTTATATCCTTAGGTTTTAAGTAATAATAAAGTCTCTTGGGTCATGAGAATCGATGCCTTAATTTTGTTCATCTTATGCAAGAAATGGAATTGTAACTCAATCGTCATTTATTCGCATTAATATGCCATACTCTTTAACAACCGCTGAAAATAGTAAGAAAAACGTAATATTTTTAATCAGTGAAAGTTGATTTTAGATTCCTGTATGAAAATGCGCAAATAGAGCGAACTTTTTTACTGTTGATTACTTTAAAATCTGTTGCAGTATTTTGAGCCTGGAAAAGTCCTATAAGTGTATTTAAGATTGCCGAAATTTAGATGAAGTTTCAATTGTTCTCTAATTTTAGTTTAAAGTGTGTGTTTTTTTGTCTTAAATAAAATTATCGTAGAATTACTTATCCCTTCCGTTTTTGTTTTTTTCTTTCAAAAAGAAGCAGTTTAATATGTTGTGCATTCTCTAAATGTTTTGTGTTTGGATAATGATATGTTTTAATAGCATATTTATCATTTCCTTGAACTTTTCAGTTTTTTCATCGAATTTGATAAAAAAAACTTTTTTTGGGGTGAAGTTTTTAATATTTTTGTGGTATATTAATTTAATAACCTTTAATATAAAAATTATAATTGCATTCATTCAGTATCCATTTTCCCCCAAAAAATATTTGTAAATTTCCCTTTAGAAGTGCTACAAATTATTTAAAAATATATAGATTTTAAAAAATATTTGAACATTTTAAATCCTTAAATACACGATGTAAAATATACATATACTAGCGGTCCCGACAGACAGTGTCCTGTACACACGTCTTAAATCGAAAATTACAAACTTTTTGAATAAGTTGTAACCATCTGGACCGTTTTGATGAAATTTTTTATAAAGAAAGTTATTAAAATACCTGACATCATCACATGTATAGTTACCACAATTCGACCTATCGATTGCGTGTGAGTATGTATATTTACTACGAACGAAGTTGAATATAGAGCCTATTCAGAATAGCAACTTGACTTGTTTTGATTAAAGTGTAAAAAAGATAACATTCGAGCTATTTTCATAACAGGTATATTTTTTAATGCACAAAAAATAAATTTATCGTAATGCCATTGAATGTACAATTTTTTTGGTTAATCCTTGAGGGGATATAAACAAATAAATGTGATGGTTTGCCAAACCTCGGACATGCAACATATAATTGGCCGTGCGAAAAGCAAGGGTTTTTTAAATCTAAGCCACAAATTGTCATTGTTTGACTTTGTGACTTATTCATGGTCATAACAAATGCCAAGCGAATTGGAAATTGAAAACATTTGAATGGGTAGGTGAGTCTGAAAGAATCATTGGGATCTGTAGTAGAAGTACAACTTCACTTTGAAGTTTGCCGCACAATATATTGACCTCAAGAATACTGCCCACGATTTTTTATGAACAATCACGCGCCCTTACATAATTTTTTTAACTAATTGCGATATCGGACCGAATTGTGAATCTAAACCATTCTCGAATTCACTTGAACCCACACAAAAAATATCATCCAAATCGGTTCAGCCGTTTAGGAGGAGTTCAGTCACATACACGCGCACAGAAGAATTATATATATAAAGATATATGCCGATTGTGGAGAAATGAATAATCTTTCCGATTCTGTAATTATTTTTTGTCTGATTTTGATAGAAAAATTAGATTGCAGTTTTAAAAACTACGAAATTATCGGAAAATTCTCCCCTCTTCTTTCTTTTTTTCCCCTTGTCGCGTATTAGCAGAATAAACAACACACACAGGGGTAAAATAATTATGCGTTTTAAGGTTTTTAATTAATATATTTCTAACTAATTGCGATATTGGACCGAATTGTGAATCTAAACCATTCTTGAATTCACTTGAACCACGCAAAAAGTGTCATTAAAATCGGTCCAGCCGTTTAGGAGGAGTTCAGTCCCATACACGCGCACAGATTTTTATATATAAAGATACATTGGACAACAATAGTGTTCGTACACTTGCCATTTTCTATAAAATTTAATGTTTTCGACTAATAAAAATTAATATATTGGAATTTTAATTTTTTATGGTATCTGCAACTTGTTTCTAATGGAATAACAATTAATTTTTAAATCATAATATAGTTATTATTTTGAAAAATTAGTAATCAAAAAACTACTAAAAAATTACGCCACAAAAGTTTTCGTACACTGTAAAAAAATCTCAACAAAGCTTTAAATACTGTATTTCTTTCTTAATGTAGTACTTAGTGAGATATATTTTAGCGGGCACGACAATTTGTAAACGTCTTGGTATAGATTTTATCAGTTTTTTGTAATTTCTACATCGATGTTCCTCCATTCTTCCGTGATTATAGTTTTTACTTCACGTTCTGTTTTTATATGTCATATTTTCTTTTTTGAATCAAATATGCTCTACTAGGCTTGAATAAATTGATTTAGGAGGTGTTTTTAGAATTTGGAGACAATTATAGAGACATCAGCTGCATACATTGAGAGCAATGCGTTTGGTATTATTATGTTGTCAAAAATGAAGTCTCCAATATCCAAGCTTTAGGCGGATATTTTAAAATCGTTCTTTAAAATACTTAAGTAGAACTTATGATTCATAATACCATAAAAAAATACTAAATTACCTAATCTTGAAGTCGATTTTCACCCCTACGCAATAACGCCTCCAACTCCATGCTGAAGCATGCAGTTGAGGGTGTTCTTGTTCCAACTAAATTCTTGGGATTAAGTTCCTCTTTTTTTCTTCAATAAATTATTACACACCCGTCGAAACCAAAAAATTTGAATTTTCTGTCATTCTAACCAATTTGCTGTCAATGTTGAATTTTCTGAGACTTTTCCCCAAGAATCTAGTTGGAACAGTGAAGCATGGATGTGGAGGTGTTCTTGAGTGGGTATGTAAATCAACTTCAGGATTAGGTTATTTGTTATTTTTTATGGTATTGTGAATAATGAGCTTTATTTAAATATTTTACCGAACAGTTTGAAATTACTTTTCAAAATTTGGATATTGGAGACTTCATTTTTGAACAACGTTATGACGTCAAGCGCACTGCTCTCAATGTACGCCTCTGGTGTCTCTGTAAATGTCTCCAAATTCTAAAAACACCTCTAAGTCACTTGAATTAAGCCTAGTAGAACATGTTTTGATGATAATTTGATTAAAAAAAGAAAACATGACATGTAAAAACAAAATGTGAAGTAAAAACTATAATCACAGAAAAATGGAGGAACATCGATGCAAAAACTTTTTTTAAAAAACCTGATTAAATCTATACCAAGACGTTTTAAACTTATTGTGGACGTTAAAATATATCTTACTGTGAGTACTACTTTATGAAAGAAATACAATATTTAAAGCTTTTATGGCAAGTGTACGATCACTTTTGTGGTCCTTTGTATATAAACCTAAAATAAATTTTCTCTTCTTATTTTAACAATAAGCATTAAAAAATAAATAAAAATTGTATCCAAAAAAATTCTGATTCTCCAGTGTAAAATTATTTATTTATTGAACTTTAGTCTATATTTAAGTATTTAAAATCAAGGGGGAACGGAGGAAAGGGAAGTATTTTTTCTTTTAGAAAAAATTGTTCCATTTTTTGAATTTTGATAAGTTTTACATCTATTACAATGAGAATGTTTTTTTCATGTTCCATTTTGGGTCAGAAGTAGTTTTTAATTTATTTACAAAAACTATACGTTTCTTTGAAAGAATTTTGTTTTATTTTTTATGTATAATGATTATTTAGAAACATTTTCAAAAACTTTATTTCACAATTATTCTGTAAGTGTAACGATGTATATGTTTATGTAAGTGATGCTTTAAATGAAAAAAAAAAAAATAATGTGCTAATAACTGAAACAAATATTTTTGTGTTATGTGTGTGTGTACCTATATTAAAATTAAATAAATTTAATAATAAATAGGGTTTTTTTTAAATCCTTTTAAACTGTATTATGACGTCAAAATTGTTTGCTAATTTTTTATAGGAATAAAATAATTAAATGTTCAGTGTTCGAAAATTCTTTTTTTTATTGTTCTCTTTAGCTTTGATTTTTGAAAACTTTTAAACATGAAATTATATTTGCATCGTATCGAATATTGGAAATGCATTTTTGATGTTATCTAGTGAATTTTCGTTTGTTAATTTTTCTAGTTAAACGTGAAGGAACGAGCACACATAATTTGGCGATATTGGGATGCTATGAATGCCTTTTTTTGAAACCCCCTTTAAGAGGTATATCCAGCATGCTTTTTTGTTCCTTTTAGTTGCAAGGCACAGATCTGGAGGTTATAACAGAGATAAATCAAATTATAAAGAGTATTTTTTATAATATTCTTGACTATATACATAGATTTATAAAAACCTATGAATTTATGACAAAATTCATTTAGTTTTGCACTAGCGAAGCATTTTATATATGAAAAAGAATAAAAGAAATGTACGTTAGTGAAGAAGAAAGAGAAATGTAGATGAATTCATCATACATTGAATTTCAAAAGAAGCAGAGCAGAATTTAAATTAATCTGTTTCTTTTCAATAAATTTTTTTTCTTAAGGAAATTAGTACAGGTATTTTTTATTTTGAGTATGGATTTAAATATTTAAAAAAGATATAAAATATTTAAATTGCACAAGATAACATTTTTAGCCACATTTTTGTTTAAACATCCATTCCTGTAGGAAAGTTGCTCAGTTAAAATAAGATTTATTCTAGAATGTAGTATTTTCGCATTGAATTTTAGATACGCATTTTTAAACATGCATTTGACAAGTTTTTAGAATTTTTTAAGTTCAATATGATACAGTAAATAAATCTATGTAAATAATACATGATTTTAATTGTGTGTTTTTTTTATTGGCGATGGATAATATGTTCCATAAAACTCGGCTTAACCAGCCATCCCATCAAGTCAATGATTCATTTCTACTATGATATCAAGGTAGCTGTTACAATAAATCACTAATTTTACAGATAGTTTTGACTTCACTGTTTAAATTGAAATTGTAAGAGGAGAGGGAAATTTATAAGCTTATTTAAAAAGCGTAAGAAAAAAGCTGTTTCTTCTTATAAAATTATTTAATTGGAATTTCGTTCGAAAAATTTTTTCATAAAAGACTAACAAAAACTGCCCTTCTTGTAATATAACCAGTTTTTTATATAATATACTTACGAGGAATTGTTCACAGTTGATCGAAGAAAAGGCTATTCTGAATATACCATCATGCAATATTTAGCGATGGAAGACATTTACTTACGTCAAATGGAAGTTATAAACTGAATAAAAGAACAAGAAATGCTAATATTTGCATTCACAATCGTCTGCATTTTACATTAGCTTTAATGTCTTTTATTCTAGAAAAATAAAGTAGAGTAATTTATTTAACCGATTGGAACTGAACATTTGGTTGAGAGCTTTTATGATTATTGCAGCCATTCCATTTAAATGATAATTGAAATAATAAATGCTCGTTAACCACGCATATGAAAACTGATTGTTGGTAATAAAACCGCGTGGCAACTGCACCAGAATAAAATGCAGTTTGCATTCTTAAGTAGCATCATTGAATATTTAAGGTGCCATTGGAATAATGTAAAGTAAATAGTGAACTAAATTTCTCTTGTTGAGAAATAGATCAAATTTTTAGAATTTTGTGAACGGGCAAATCGAGTTGAGAAAGTGATTACATGCATTGGCAAATTAGCCACTTCTAGCAAATTTAAATGTATATGAAAAGGTATGGTTTTATCTGAGAATATGCATTTCAAGGAATGTTTCTTAGTATTTTTGTATTATTTGAACATTTTTTGAAGCTGAAAACATAATTAAGAATTTTTTTTATCGTCTGTTTGTATCACTTATAATTTCAGCTTGTTAGAAATTTGACTAGAATTTTTAAAAGCAGGCAATTATAAGTAAGGAAATATAAAATTTTATCCGTTATTAAAAATGACGTGTAGATATAATTACATGCAAATAAGCTATTTTTTATTAGAAAATATTGAAATTATTCTAAAAGTCTTAGTTAAATTTGACGGCCTATTTCATAAGTTAAAAATAATAAAATAGATCGTTAACTTTGTTTTTGAGATAGACTGAACGTTAGGTTATTGGTTGAACGTTAGGTTATTGGTATTCATGTTTCTGATGCGAATTCGTTGAAGATATATGATGGGAGTGTATAACCTTGTCGGGCTCTAATTTAATATTATTGAATTTTGAATGCTTGTAATAAATTCGTCATTTGTCCAGTAATGAAAACATTTATTTGATTTAAGGGGAATCTTTTGTTTAACAAATCTATTTTATCAAAAAATAATTAATTAAAGCAAAGTAAATGGTAAAAGTGATAATTTATCTTATATACATCAATTTAATTGTATTTTAAAGCTAGATATTGTAGAATGAAGTAGAATAATATATGCTTAAAATTGTATATGTAATTTTAATTACTGATAGAAATTCAGGAAATTGGAATAAATAATTTGAGAAAATAAATCACTGGATAAGTGAAAAATCTGATACGGAAAAACTTAATCAAAGTCCAATATGAAGCTCAACGTATAAATAACTTGTCCAAGTTTAAAGTTGAACAACAGAAGGATTAAATATGCTTTAAGTCGCCGCCAAACTGTTCCCTTTTGCTCAATATTACCGGGCAGAAAAATATGAATTTTTTATAAAATAATAGCAGGACATTTTTTAAAAATTTCTAATGGCAGATTATGAACAGTTATTACAAAGTTCATTAATCTACCTAGTACATCACCGAAACCTGGTATCTCTTTATAGTGCGGCGCCATATTGGCGGATACCAGTCGCCGCAGGTAATTTCGACGCCAGCTCTGACGATGCGAACCTGTACTAGGATTTAATTTCGCTTAGAGCACCCTCCTAGGGATCTCTTACATACCGTATAATCATACGACATGACAGCTGTCGATTTTCGGCATCATGAAAATCCATCGACTTGGGCCGGGGTCGAACCCGCAACCTTGGGTACAGAAGGCCAGCGACAAACCTACCACGCCACCCAGCCGACATAACAAGACATAAATAAAAATATAAATGAAAGAAATTCAGTTAATATTTAGAATTGAAATAAAAAACAAATATCAAATCGTAACATGTGAATAACTTTTGAAAGTTTTGAACAGAAAGAAACAGGATAGCAAAAATAAAAATATAGTTAATTCAAATTTGAGTACCGAATTTTATTCAAAAATAATTTTTAAAATTTAAAATATTTTTTTATAGTTTTTTTTAAAAAGATGGCTGTAAATATGTTAAGACTTGGCATTTGAAAAAATATAATGTAAATGATGCTTAATATAATGATGCAAAATATGTTACAAAGGTAATTACGTGAATTTGAATGAACGTGGTAACGCCACTTATATAGTAGGAAAAGAAAAAAGTAATTTTACATTCCATTTAAAATTAGTAGTTTTGTTTAAAAATTAGTGTTGCATTCCTATAAACTGAAATATATCAATATTACTATTCCAAGGAGAACCTTAATAATGTGAAAATAAATGCTTTTCTCTAATAAATATTGCTTCATAAGTTATTTTGAATTTGTAAGTCAGTTTCAGGGTATTTAGTTTGCTTTATTTGGGTTAATATTTCTGGGTAGAAATTTTAAAAATGCTGGGTAATATGTGTAAAATTATAGATTTAAATTCTTTATTTTTACTTAAGTTCTTGAATCGTCAATATTACTATAAAAATAATAGGATGCATTTTCAATATCGTTTTCATAAAAATGTAAGTATATATTTGCTAAACAATTACTAGCTAATCCATTTTCTGGTAAATTCTTAATCTGTTTATATGGATAACTCCATTCTATGACGTATAATTTTCTTTTAAAGCAAATGAATTGGGCAATTAAGCTTTTCAAAATTTATGACAAAATATTTATCATAAATTTGTAGCAGTATATATATTAAGTTAGAATTTTTATTCGAAATATAGAAGATTTCTGTTTCAATAAACTACACACCTGTACTTAATGTGAAAAGTTCACTATATTCCTTATTAAATCCACCATTAAATCATATACTCAGCATTATTTTCCCATTCCATTTCCTTCCACCGCAGCGAAGGCAGCCATTTTCTCAAGTCCAACGTTTCTATCTAAATCATTCGAGGCAAACATCCTAAACTAATTCGTTCCTTCTATGTGATCTATCCATCCCTGATTACATGCATGCCTAATTGCTCTGCATAGATATCCGTATCAGCTTAGAAATCTGCTAACTCGCTTAACATCCTTAATAGGATATTCTGAATAGATTGTTCCTCCATAATAGATATTTCGGGAAATGCTGCCTCGGTACCTGTCATTGTGTCATTTACAGAGATGTGATGAAGCTATCGCGTGAAGCATTTCATATATTAGGTTGTCATCCTGTATGTAGGAACGACAGCATACATTAACACCTCATTGAACACGATGGTACATACTTGGTTTGCTCCATTCTCTTCTTGTTTTGTGTCCTTGTATCTAATCGTGAGTGAATTAGAATCTTATTTTCGTGTAGTTTGGCATCGATTTTTAATCATTGTGGAATGTTGTTCAGTTTCTGGATTTATTTGGGTGTTTTGTTTGGCTGAATGATTTGGTCTTTTATATTCGTAATTTTATTGAAGGTAATTAATGAAAGTAGATGCATATTATAACTATACTTGCTTGTTAGAGGAATAGGAACACTTTTTATAAATGAAGAAATGTATATGGTTCAAAATTAGGAAAACAAATTGAAATGTATTTTATTTACCAATCTTTCTTTCTGTATGTACGTTTCTTCTTCTTTGAAGTGTATTTTTCAATTCCTACTATTAACTCACACTCTCTATATTTATTTATTTATTCGTTTGTTCGTTTGTTTATTTACTTATCTTGGTGGAATTTTCAATCGTTAATAAAATACATTTTAGATCGCACAAATGAGCTGAAATTTAATATACATGATTATTTTGGATGACAATACAATAATTTAATTAAAATCAATAAAAATTAATTGATCAAAACTAATTATTTAAAGAATTACAAATACAGCCACATTGGCGATTTTTTTCTCATGTTTCAAAGCATTCAGTTTAACTGAAATTTTATATGCATGGTTGTTTTGGATGACAAAATACGATACTTTAATGATAATGCATAAAAATTAATTACCACTTAATGTTGTGATTTTGTCATATGTATATACATATTTATATTAATTGTAACTGTTTAATAAAAATTAGCTAAGATAAAATTTTTCTTTTTTTGATCTAAGTAGGAATTGACTTAAATTTTTTTTTATATTACTTTTGTTTTTAAGTATCATTAAAATAAGCATTGAAAATTTGAATGTATTATTTTCACGTGTATTTTTACTTTGGTTAGAATTATAAAAAAATAAAAACTTGTAAAATATTATATAATTTTTTTCTTTTTTAATTTCAGAAAAATTCTTACTCAAAATATACCATATTTTTCATATTTCGATGAAAATTTTTTTCCTCTATTTGTTTTATTTATACATATAAAAGAATATTTAAAGTTATAAATCTTCTTATTTTTTTAATTTTAATGAATCACTATAACATTATTAAAAGATTGCTTCAATTCTTGAAAAAAGAAAGAATGTTAACATTGTATAATTACATTAATTGCTTAGCAATATAGAAACTGAATTATTTTCTCTTTAGAAATAATTATCAAATTAAACTCTTTAAAAAGGGTTTTTTTTAAAGCAATTGATAACCTAATATGAGGCTGACCCACCTTTCTGTTTCGTTCTTTTCAGAAAAAAATTATTTTTGGCTTGTAATGCTATTCTATTTAGAAACAAAATTCTTAATTAAATTGAATTTTTTGATAATCCAGAATTTTATTTTTCTACTTTGCTTTATTTTCGTCAAAACATGTTATTCAATTACAAATGTCTTTGGTAAACAATATTTTTTCTCTTTATACAACGTCTTTTAAAAAAATCATTCTCTTGCACAAACCACTGCATTCAATAAATAAATATAGTTTTAGTTTCTTAAAAAATCAACTCTTTGAAACTTAATTGATTAAAAACCATTGCAAAACAAAGTTAAATGTTTTGCTTGTAACTGATGATTATTTTCCTTCTTTAAAAAAAAAAAAGAGGGTATATATATTTACCAGAATAAGTACATGTTTATTGTAAATGCTTGATTCCTTTAGTATAGGATGGATGGATACGTGATCATTCTTATCTCTCATTTATTATACTATAAATACAATGTCTAACTTGAACTGGAATGTAGCTTTAACGAGGCGTGTTTTTGGCTTCAAATCGATTGTTACCATTCATTTTGCCCAAAGTACGTCATCGGTCATAATCTATCTATATTTTAGCTTCATGAGCATCGATTTATTATATTATTATCGTAATCCTTCTTCGGGGTTTTGGGGACCATTCATGGATAAATGGTCAGCCGTCCGTGATATACTTTCTTCTGCTGCCAGCATTGTCTAATGGGTGCGGAACTACATCATTTTCGGTTTTGTCTTTCTTTGGCGAGCCTCACATCAAAATGTTTTATTACTCCCTGCAGATATTTCCGCCCAAAGAAACCAAGTAACAATCCTCCCTCTTCCCCTTTTCTCCTTTGTTTCCATCATCTTGTGGAAAGACTGAATCTGCTGAAGAAATTTATTCAGTAATCGATTGAAATATGCCACACCAAATCATTGAATTGCGTGTAATAAAATAAAATGACAGTAAAAAAAGAGGTACTGATGAAAATGTCAGAACTCGTTAGAGTTTCTGGTTTTTTTAGAAAGAGGGCAAATCATCATTTGCGTTGAAGAGTAACTACGGTGGTAAGTCGAAGAAAAAGTTATTCAGATAAAAATGTCAGAATGGAAAGTGTACAGATACATATAAATTTGGAAATAAAGCATAAGGATAGAGTAATAAAAATTTATAGTTGGTTTGTTATTTCTGCTAGAAACTTTTTTTATTTTGTACCTTTTTAAAAGTAAGTATGCAGTAAAATTTTTGTAAGGTGTCCTCTCGCAAAATATACCCAAATCATCGACATATGAAAGTAGGCCTACATTTTACTTTTTTGTATAGAGATAGAATGCATTCTGAATCGTGCGTAGTCAAATGTAAAATTCATATCACAACAAAATCATATGTAAGAAAGTGAAATTTTATGTTCGACACCATACAAAGCTAAACTTGAACTAAAGGAGAGAACAAATATATGCATCTGAAAGAAAACTGCAGAAAAAAATCATTTGAAATGAAAATGAATTTTTTTTCTCATTTTTTTTATGATATATTAATTTAATTTTAAGATGTGTAATTCGTGCTGTAATGAATTTCTAAAAGGTAACTCTGCTTTATAATAAAATTTATTAGTTAAACTAACGTAATTATCTTTTTCGTTTTTTTATGTCTAACATAACTTTTCTCAAGTAAAATTTATACTTATTTAATGACTGTAAAATGTGTAAAAACTATTGATATTTTTATCTTGAAAGAAAATGTTTCAAGTGGTGTTTTTACAGAACAATAAAGTTATGCAGTATAGTATATGCAATCTGGTCCAACTGAGCTGTAAAAATATTCTATTGTACATGAGAAACATAGATGTGCGATACTATCCGCGGCCTTCTCCTATGTTTAATATACGCTTGTTTTTAATTTACATCCCTTTGATTCTCTTTTTCCATATAAATCCCTTCAAAAAAATAAGTTACGTAGATTTAAAATTCTGAAGCATTTCATCTACTTAAACATTATTTACTGAAGATTTTAGAGAATCATATCAATTCAAAATTACTTATATTAATATTAATCCAACTGAATTAATGAAATAGGCAATAGTTTAATATTTCCTGTCTTCGTGTATTTTGTAAGCATATATTGATTCCTATTTTCTTTTTGACATTTTCAGTTCATGCAACACTGTCTCAAAAATAATTTATAAAATCTTTTCCCCTGGAAGTGAAAATGATCCCTGTCTTAAGAAGATAAATTTGCTATACTTTAATAAATTGCTTATACAAAAGATTTTACTTCTTTTCCCTGCTCAAAAAAAAAATCAATGAATTAAAACGCGATTGTTTGCATTTTCCCTCCAGCTAATTGAAGATAGAATAAAAGTTTGCTTACGTCCCTCACGGCGCAACTTTCTTTCAACTTTATTTAATAAAGATTATGTCAACGAAAATAAATTAGTTCGCCCATTTTAAATTATTTTTTCTTAAACTCCGTGGGATGAGGACCAACAAAGTAAGATAAGTTTTATAAGATTTACAATATTTTCTATCAGAAAATACTTTTTTTTTATGTCAAGTCATGATTTTTTTTGTCTGTTTTTATATGTACATGGTAAGAAAATAGTTCTAAGATGTATTTTTAATTATTTTTTTAAAAATATTTTCATCGAATTTTTATAATTACCGTATATTTAGGAATATAAACCAATCCTTGTATAAGCTGAGAGTGCTTTTTTCCTTAAAAATTTTATCCAGAATTCGAAATTTGTATATAAGCTGAATTGAAATAAACATTTTAGTTGACTGTGATTTTTAAACATACTGCCACGAGAACGAAAGTGTTGTCAAATGGTAGAATATTTTCCAATCAAATTGCTGTAAAGTAAAATGACAGACGCCAACAGTTTTATTTCTGGTAGCTCTTTCTAAAGTTAGCTCATTTTATTCCGTTCATTTGTTATGTTGTGCACTGTTTGTGCTAGTCAGACTTTCTGCATCATCTTTTTTTTTTTTATCTAGAACATAGCGGAAAGAGAAATTTGTATATGGCGCGTGATCGTCGACCTATGTTTCTGACCTGGAGATAAAAACTCGTTGCATTATCACATACTTCCCCGTTGCTAACAGAAATCCCCCCAAAGCGAATCCGTGTATAAACCGATCTCCTTCCTTTAACTCTAAAAAAGCACCGAAAATTCATGTTGTATACACGAAAATATACGGTACTAAATAAAAAAATGATTTTTTATTATTTCAATATATGTTCAGAGGAAAAAAATATTTTTATAGAACATGCTATATGATTGCCAATCTTCCGGACCAAATTCATAATTTTAAATGTTGCGAACCACTAACATGAATTCGTCCTTTGCTTAAAAATAAATATATATTTGTAAAATAAGTATTGTGTGTGTGTGACGAAATTCAATGTTATGAATAAAATATGAATATAATCAGATCAAAATCTTTATATACTTTTTTAATTACTGATGCTTATATTTTAAGTAATACACATTCTTAGTGTGTCGTTATCTGTGCTTGTTTGGATTAAGTTAATGGATTTTTGGTTGCAATGAAATTATACGTTCCAAGACGGTGACACATTTTTATTTCTTGCCAAAACCGGTACTGATTTTTAATTACTGTGACAAATGAAAAATATGTTAGTGAAAATTGAATAAAATTTTTTCCCTTTTTTCATTCAGAAACTAGTATTCGCTTTTATGGAAAACATATTAATAAGGACTGAAAATGAATAACTGAAATTTGGTTTTAAATTTGCCATCCATTCCGGGGTGTGAGCGCAGTATAAAGATGAAAATTATCATATAGAATTAAGAATACCTTTGGATAATATTTTTGCTATAGTTTTTATAGTACATAAAAGTATAAACAGATTTCTTTCTTTCTTTTTTTGTGTTAAAGGACAGAATTTTCTAATGGACCATCACTGGTAATTTATTATTTGTTGCTCATGAGCAATAGGTAATGTGCTGAGATGCATTTTTTAAGTGAATTTTATATCGATAGTAATGCAAAATATTTTAAAATTCTTTTATTTGAGAATTTTAGTGAGGACGTGGATTTACACAAATTCCTATCTTTTGTAAACAAAAAAATCAATCTTCTGTATTTTATTATTAATTTAATGAAGCCGTTCTTTCTATAAAGATTTTATTTTTATCAAATTTCATTGAGGAACAAGATTTTTTTATGATTGGTTTTCCATTTGCAGTGTTTATTTTTAATGCATTGGTAAATTTTGATCTTGACCATTTTTCAAGTTCTAAACATTGAACTATCTTAAAAATATAGTGAATATGTTTATCTGAACTTAAGCAAATAATTCGTCCATATTTTGGCATACTAATAAAGAGTAATTGTATCTAAAAGGCAATTACTTTTGAATTCTGTAATTTTTTCATCTTAAGATCCTTCACTCCTAGATTCTTGCGTCATCGGATTATTATATTAATTTTAGAAATTAGCTCTTTTATCGTATTTTATGAAGGTATTGAAATATAATGTATACTAAAAGGCAATACTTATATATATATATAAACACATTCAATTCATTTTTTCCTTTCGCCTATGAAAATACAGTGCAATGCATATCAAGTTAGTCTTCGCCTAATCATGAAGAATTGGTATCTAAAGTCAGAACGTGTTTTTAAAAATTCATACATGGCTCAGTTTTAATGTAAATTGATATGCTTTTGAGACATAAACCCATTCATAGTAATAAGGCGAAACATTCGATAATACGCAATTTTTCCGTTTGATGTATAATGATATTTTTAAATTTTATATATTAAAATGTGGGACACACACACGAAATTGAATTTATAAAAAGAAAACGAATTAGTACGAGCTGAAATAAGCTATATGTTAAAATGTACTTCTTTCGATACGTTTATGGAATCAGATAGATATTTATGTAGGAACATTTTTCTATCCAAATAAAAATGTTCCTATTTTAGATCACGATTTCTAGCAGTTTTCTTAAGTTGTAAATGTTTTACTCTTGCAATAGAATTCATGATACAAAATAGCAAAAGCATATATTCGAAAGCAACTTCACTCACTGTTGGAATTTTAAAATTCTGTTAACATGAACCTTTTTCTAAAATCCTGTCACGAACACTCTCGAGGATTCTTTCAATAAAAATTCTCTTGCTCACTTCCCTGTTCATTTACTCACATCGTGTCTTCCGTCTGTTGATTGTAGTATCATTTCTAATTCATCAGTGGCAGCACTTAAACTTTCTTCAAACTAATTTCATTAGTGTTACGAAAATGTGCTTGATTTTTTCCCTCTATTTTGTTTACGGTTGCGCTTGAGCTCTTTTATTTGTTTATTAATTATGCAAAAGGGGCAAAATGCAATAGCGAATCAAGCCTGTTTTGTATTCATTGGCTAACTTCTTATTCGTAGAAATCTCTTGAATACAAGTAAAAGAAGTAGAATATTTTAGTTACTTATTGTATTTTAGTATTCTTAAAAATCAGTTATTTCCTGGTTTAATCAGTGAGGTGGAATTAGCTGTGATCTATGTTTCAAAAAAAGGTTCCAGTTTTTTACACATAAAATATATTTCTATGAATCCAAGTTGATAAAATTTGCAGTGATTTATTAAAACTTTTTATGACATTTTTTTTTTTGTGTGTAGCTGTCAAAAGTTCGAATTCCTTTAATAATTTTCACAGCTCTCATCGCATCTGGAAAATTAATGTGAATAAAAATAGTCTTTTCTTTGGAGTTTGTCACGGCTTCGGCGTAGAATTCCATTTTTAATTATTGTTATCAGATCCAATTTTTAGCAATTGAACTTGGTGAGAATAAGAGGCCAGATCTTATTTTGAATAATCTGTATAATTACAGAGTTTTTAGGAAGCCCGATTCACTAAGATAACTTAAAAGCTGGACTAGTTCTTTTTATTTAACTAAACGATATTATAGATTTTTAACTTAAGAAGTTTAAAATTAAACATAATTTTCAGATTGCCGAAAGAAGTAAAAATATGCAAGCTGTAATTAAATAAATCGTGATTTTAAAAATTATTCTAAGTCTAAATAGACTTAATAAAAGTTAAATCTGCATAAAATTATTATGGTGGCAAGGCGGTATTTCTCTTAAAAAAGATGGACAATTTTTAATTTTTCTTCTCGGAATTCATCCGAGAACGCTAGTACTGCTTGTCTAGGAAATGTGATTCGCTGCAGCTGTTGCGTATTTAAATAAGCAACTGCTAGAAATGAATGTGGGTTATCTAGAAGTTGTAGAGTTGATATAGAACAGAACAACCTTAAAACCTACAAAATGCCTTTCTTGAATCACCCAGTCATTTTGCTATCTTTATTGTGTGAAAAATGCGTACTTTTTTGTCGAAATTTTCGTAGCCTTCGTACATACTTGATATAGTTATAGTCATAATTTTGTTAATTTTCCCGAAATGTTTATTTATCTCGGGAATTTTATTTATTAAGCAGTGCAATTAAAAATTGCGTAAATCGTAGCTATAATATAACTATGCAAATTGTTATGCTTCATTCATTTGTTACATTTATAAAAATACAGCATATGATATTGCAGGTGTAAAATAGTATACATTTAATTTTATTACAGTAATCATATTTTATGCTTTCTTTTTTTTTCCATATATTTCTGTATGTATAAGGCATATTTATGAGAGGTACAAATTAAAATGTACAGTTTGTTGAGATGGGAGAGGGAGACTCGTTTATTTTATTGAAAATTCTGCGCTTTTAATGAGTATTTCTCTGAGGTAAAACTAGTTATTCTAATAAAGAGTGTGTGTTTTTTTCCAGGTATAGAAGTTTAAGTTGGCATTACTTTCCAAGATGGCGACCGATTTAACAGCTGTCAAGTGATTTATCCTCAGTTGGGTTTGGCAATTCATCAAAACGATCATCAAGCAAGGCGTAGATTCGTCGAATGGGCCCAAAACGAGATTGCCGTTGTTCCCGATTTTCATAAGCTAATTTTGTTTAGCGATGAAGCGCACTTCTGGTTGAATGGCTACGTCAACAAACAAAACTGCCGCATTTGGAGTGAAGCTAATCCACAAGTGTATGTCGAAACACCGTTACATCCAGAAAAACTGACTGTTTGGTGCGCTTTATGGGCTGGTGGAATCCTTCTTCAAAAACAATGAAGGCCACAACGTTACAGTCAATGGTGATCGGTATAGAGCCATGATTACGAACTTTTTCATTCCTGAATTGAACAATCATGATGTCCAGGAGCTGTGGTTCCAACAAGACGGCGCAACATGTCACACAGCTCGTGCCACAATCGATTTATTGAAAGACACGTTTGGTGACCGCCTAATTTCACGTTTTGGACCTGTGAATTGGCCTCCAAGATCTTGTGATTTAACACCGCTAGACTATTTTCTGTGGGGCTATGTAAAGTCATTGGTCTATGCGGATAAGTGTCAAACGCTTGACCATTTGGAAGACAACATTCGCCGTGTTATTGCCGATATACGGCCACAAATGTTGGAAAAAGACATCGAAAATTGGACCTCCAGATTGGACTACATCCGAGCCAGCCGTGGCAGTCATATGCCAGAAATCATATTTAAAATGTAATGCCACAAGATTATCTTTCTAATAAAAAAAACTAATGTCAATCGAATAATACATCGTTGTTTTATTGCAATTTAAAGTTCTATACCTCTAAAAAAAACACCCTTTACTTATTTAAAACTAGGAACGAGAAACTAGACTTAAGAAACTTTAAACTAGAAAACAATTGCTGAAATAATTATATTAGTTATAAAGCTAAAAATAAAATATTGTTACCTTTATAAATTATTTTTTTCATCCTGATGCTTCTGATATTGAAAAATATAATTTTGTTACGTGTAATAAGATGATAAAAAATGTTTGACAACATTTCACATTAAACTTGATCAGCAATACGTATAATAATAATAATAATAAAAATGTGAATTGTGTTGAACTGTTCCAAATTTATTCGTTAACTAAATTTTCTCTATGGGGTGTAGAACGTATTAAATTTAAATTAGAAGAAATGCTGTTTCTCATGATCAAACCCTCCCGTCAAGATCGAATTCGAACCGAATATTGCAGTGAAAAATTTACCTCGCATTAATTCACTGCTATTAACTAAATATTTTTAAAAAAATCATTGGAACAGTATTGGATTTGATATAAATAAATAAAATAAACTAATTTTATCTTGTTCTGTTATATAAACATATATAAATCAAGTTCTTTTAATTTGTCTGACCTTTACGCGAATAATTTACGCTGAGCCAACCCAAAGACACAACAGAAAATATATACTGAACCTCGGAATAAATATTTTAATAATATTCAATGAAGTCTAAAATTCTGTGGTATATGGCTGCGGCGGAAACCGCACCATACTTGTTTTCCCTCCTGGATGTCGGTGGGTAGAATAGTGATATCCTCTTGAATTGTTTTGAATTCACTTGGGACATAAATGGGAAGTCTTCCTAATTAAACCAGGAAAGGAAGCGGAGAAATTCAGCAGGGGTTGATCGCGGCACTCATAATGAGAATGGAATTGGTTGTCGCTTGCCGGACTCGCTGTTTAATGATATTCATATAAAATGAAAGTATTGAGCATTCTATCAAAACGGAACAAATTTCGCATTTCAAAAGGTTCTGTGGAAATTAATTTTTAACCGCGCGTTTTGAATGTATTATCTTGTCTAAGAAGTGTATGGTGTATTACAGTTTACACTTTAAAAAGGAACTGCTCGTAATTATTTATTAGCATACGGTTATGTTGAGTATTGTATTAAATGGCATGACTTTTAATGGGTGCAATTTGTATTTCATTGGATGGTAACTTCTGTGGCTTTGATTATTTCCGTGTAAGGCGGTTTGAAATGTCATTTTGCGTTACTTCGTGTGCAATGATATTTTCGTATGATAATGTTGCACATTTGAGTGGGAAAAAAGCAGCAGATGACTCCAATATTATTTGAGTAATAATTATTATACTATTGGACGACGAACATATGACTACATATGACACAAATAAATATTATAATAACTTTTATTTCCATTAGAGTGCAAAACTTACTCATTATTAAAAAAAACCTTACAGCGTTCCAAAAAGGGCTCGCTAAACCAGTTCCACTAGCAAAAACTTAGACAAAGTCTCTCTTTTCGCAGTGAACGTGCAGATTCTGACCTCAAATGAACTCTTCAGAACTGCACCGACCTATGTTTTAAAGGTTCTTCATATAACCTCATGTAAATTTCTAAAAGGTCCGATCCTAGATCCTTCTCGATGATTTCTTGGCAGTATTGTATTTTTCGCCAGATTTGCCGCTAAAGACGATGAGATTTCCAATCTTCAATTTCCAATTTCCAATCTTGTTTCCATAATATTTTTCAAGTTCATGCTGGGTATTGGACTTTGCCTGTAAAAGGGTTGCTGTACACCCATATTGCTCCAGGGAATATAATATTCGTGGCGTGTTTCAATATGAGCATCAGGGAGGATCGGACTTCATTTAATTTTTCACATTGCTCGTATTTATGATTTCTTTTCTGTAGATGCTTCAACCAGTACTTTTAAATTTTAGAAAATAAGTGTAATTAAATTGTTTGTGTTACACTGAATTCTTCTGTAGTTAATTAAACGTTTCAGTGGTTACCGATAGGTTACATGTATTGATGACGTTTCAAAAATCAATTTTCAAAATCATTTGTAATTTTTTATTTTATTTTATTTTATCCATGTGAATTAATGAAAAAGTTTTGCTCTTTATTTCATTTGCGTTAGTAAAGTAAAAAGGATACATTTATAGTTTTTTAAAAATCTATTAGTATTTTAAGGTTTATTTCTCCTTTTTATTTAAATTTTTCATCTCTGTCCTTTTTTATTAAAACTTTTATTTAACATTTTCTTCTTTGTAGAGGTCGAATTTCGTACTTTATTTTCAACCCAAATGTATGCATTCGAATTCTGAAATTTGTGTGTTTTCGATGACGTAAATCTTTTATGTATTCAGAACTTAATTTTCAGTCCATCTATTAATTTGAATTACGTTTCATATTCTGTATATGATAGTATTGTTATTTGGTAGTAAATTTCAGGAAACTCAAGGTGAGTCACCCGTAAGGATAAATTTACTAACTGTTTTGGCATTGTGCTTGTAATAATGATTTATTGCTGAACGATTACTATTTCTTCCATTTTCTAAATAGCGTAGTAAAAAATGTGTTTGTTACGTTATTGGTATCGTTTCCTATTTTCAATTAAATAAAATATTTAGTAGACTTATGCAATTGTAAGAAAATTATTTTATTTTGTACATTATTTAAAATTATGCAGATTCCTGATTTGCAGATTTTGCCTGATTGCAGATTGCCTGATTTTCAATTAAATAAAACATTTAGTAGACTTATGCTATTGTAGTGAAATTATTTTATTTTGTACATTATTTAAAATTATGCAGATTCCTGATGTGTAGATTTTGCCTGATTTTCAATTACCGTAAAATCCGGCGTATAGCGCGCACCATCGTGTAACACGTACCCGTACTTTCAAGCTGCGTTTTTTTAGGTATATTCACCGTATAACGAGCACCCCTATTTTACAAAGGAATCAGAAGTGTGCGTGTACAATGCTTGTACGTTTTTAAGTCATTTACTTCATTTATTATCCCAGAATTTTGAAAAACAATAGTATATTATTAGAATCAAGACACTTTTTAGCTTCATTAGGTATGTCATTTCTTTCAAATACATAGCATTCCGATCTGTATGTAGAAGTTTAACTTTTCTTATGATCATCTTTTTTTATTATTTTTGAAGCTATCATTTTTATACCAGGCGTATAACGCGCACCCGTAAATTTCGATCTCATTTTTTTGTGTTAAAAGGACGCGTTATACGCCGGATTTTACGGTAAATAAAATATTTAGTAGACTTATGCAATTGTAGTGGAATTATTTTATTTTGTACATTATTTAAATTTTTTATGCAGATTCCTGATTCGAATGCAGATTTATTTCCTGAAAAAACTATGAGTTGATTTTAACTGAAATCACTATTATCTATTTTCCCTGATTCGGTAGTGAAAATGACGTTCTCTGCGTTTTTAATTATTTAAACAAAATATCCTTCAGAAGTTATAGCTACAGAATACATGCAAGCGAAACTGTGGAGGTCTAAATATAAATTTAAAAAGTATGAAATGTTACTAGAAATAAAAATTGAGTAAAATGGAACTTTAATTACTTTCATAATATACATATTTCAATTTTTAATTTAATGTTTATGGAATTTGTATTGCGATATATTCATTCTGGTTTAATTTTCTATATCAAAATGTTTTCAGTGTCTCACGTTTTTATGATTCTTGGTATATATTAAAATATCTTCTTAAAATTGAATTTCAAAATTTTTATTACTAATTCTTTTTTTATTTACCTCATTTTTGAATGTTAAAATAAAATGTATAAGTGATAAAATTTTTTTATAAAAATTATGTCTCCAATTACCTCGGTATTTTTTACAAGATTGTCTACTGAAATATGTTTAAAAAATACTAAAATGAAATTTAATCGTGCATATATATATATATATATATATATATGCATGCATAATTTTTCCTCCTGTGTTGGTATCAAATTTTTTAATTATTAATTATATTTTACCCCTCTATATTAGGATAATAATAGTAACAAGTTAATAAGTCATAGTAGTTTTTTCCCCTACTAAAATGAGAAATAATTAATTTTAGTGAATTATCAAATGAAATCAAAAATATTTTCCTTCATTGCACGAACTTTTAACCGTATTTATAAAATCAATCCCTTTCTAACATTTTTCTGTATTCAGTTTCTGGATTACTTTTCTAAATCCCTACTTTTCATTACTAATGCAACTGTTTTATTCGAAACGTTCTCATTACTTAAGTCTATAAGCACATAATATCGCTAAACGGGATTATTTCTTGTATTTGTTCTAAAACTTTATGTTTTTCGTGTTTTTTTCCCATCTTACACGCAATGTTTTATCTATATATGATTTTTGCTATGTATTTGAATGATAAGTGAAACACGTATTATTTATTGATGTTTTTAGATGTTTTATTTTAAGTTGAATTGTTCTTTAAATTTGAATTTAAAAGTATGACTAAGCTGTGACATTCTTCTTTAAATATTTTGCTAGTATTTGATGTTTCATGTGCCTATATCTGATCAAATAAAAGTGACTTCTGTATTTGTATGATGCAATCTGTAACGAGGGAGTATGTTCAAACAATAGTAACGGAACGACTACGTGGATTATTTAGTTTTAAACGTTTGCATTCTGTTTCTTAATTTATTTTTCAATACCAGAAAAGATTTGAGTAAATGCTATATTTCTAATTAATTTGTTCTACCTTTACTCGTGGGGCATTTGCTTCATCTTACAATCGCTTAGCTGTGCATTTTAATATAAGATGTGAATAATATGGGTAACAAGTATCTCAACATTTCTGGCTATGAACTACTCTTACATTAACAAAATAAAACGTTTAATTTATTTTAAAAATAGGGCAAATTTTTGTAGAATGGTCTTATATATATATTTAAAAATTACTGAAATTATAGATTTAAAAAGAAATTTCTTAGCAATTTGTGTTGCTGATGAAGATGTTTTATCTATTCGGATTCCATGGATGATATGGTACTTCAATTTTTAATCTATTTATCAAAACTGTCTAAAAATAAAGCTACTCAAGAGTTTTCGAAAAAAAAATACAACAAAAATGCTTGTCAGCTCTGTTATTTATCTTTATAATGGCTTTAATTGATTTTAGCATCTTAATTTTTGTAAATTTGAAGATTCGTTCATTTCTTCTTCCTTCCAGCTCTCATAATTACTTAAAATTTTCATTAGTGCTTTAATTCTTGATTTATTTAATTAATATTGTATAGATTTAATTTTAGCCTCAGTATTTTTATAAGTATTTTGCTGCAAATATATTCAGTCATCATAACTAAACAAATAATCTTCTTCTGTCATAATAATAACATCAAATCCTAAATAATTGAAGAAGTAATTTAAAAAAAAACAATTGTATTATTTGTGCTTGCGATAAATTTCAATTCTTCTATTGTTAGCTGTAGCTTTAAATCCGTTCTCAACTTGAAAGTAGTTAAATTCTGTTGGATAATTATGAATTTCAGCTTGTGGATTATTTTAATATGTTAACATTATAGCGAAAATTTAAAAAATAGAACTATATGGGCATTAATCATTTAACTTTCTGTCTTTAAAGAACAGGAAGGTTTTGGAAAGGTTTTATTTTAAGCATTTCAGAAAAGAAACGTTTTGGAGAAATAAATGGATAAATTGAAGCAAACTCAATGTCAGATTTTTTTTTCTTTCTGTAGTTTATATAATTCAATATTGCCATGCATGAGTTACAACTATGTATCTGAAATTACATACTTAGAATATAGCAGGTTTGAATGTATGAAAAAGTGTTTAGGTGTGTATGAGGGAGAAAAAGATTTTCCAGTCGTTATAAACTATTTATAACGCATTTGGAGTGAAGCTAATCCACAAGTGTATGTCGAAACACCGTTACATCCAGAAAAACTGACTGTTTGGTGCGCTTTATGGGCTGGTGGAATCCTTCTTCAAAAACGATGAAGGCCACAACGTTACAGTCAATGGTGATCGGTATAGAGCCATGATTACGAACTTTTTCATTCCTGAATTGAACAATCATGATGTCCAGGAGCTGTGGTTCCAACAAGACGGCGCAACATGTCACACAGCTCGTGCCACAATCGATTTATTGAAAGACACGTTTGGTGACCGCCTAATTTCACGTTTTGGACCTGTGAATTGGCCTCCAAGATCTTGTGATTTAACACCGCTAGACTATTTTCTGTGGGGCTATGTAAAGTCATTGGTCTATGCGGATAAGTGTCAAACGCTTGACCATTTGGAAGACAACATTCGCCGTGTTATTGCCGATATATGGCCACAAATGTTGGAAAAAGTCATCGAAAATTGGACCTCCAGATTGGACTACATCCGAGCCAGCCGTGGCAGTCATATGCCAGAAATCATATTTAAAATGTAATGCCACAAGATTATCTTTCGAATAAAAAAAATTCATGTCAATCGAATAATACATCGTTGTTTTATTGCAATTTAAAGTTCTATACCTCTAAAAAAACACCCTTTTATAAAATGGTGCTTACTGCACTTTTAAAATTCTTCGAAACCTGTATGATTTTTATTTTTAGTAATGACCATTATCCATACATATATATAAAAAAAGACAATGGGTGATATTCACCTACACTAATCTTAAAAAAACATTTTACTTCGCCAAATATTGAAATTTCTTTTGTTTTCAAAAGTTGCATCTTTTTGTTTCGACCGCTATTCAAATATTTCTCAAATCTCTTTTTATGTGCTTTTTGTTCATGCGTTATTATAAAAATACAAAATGCGAAGCCCTTGAAACAAATACCCCAACTGCTGCTTGAATACACCCAAATCCATCCATTCCTGGCATCTCAAAAGAAAGTGGGTGCACATTTTCCGCATGAAGCTGAACTCTTTTATATTCGCTAGCTAAACTAGTTCAACCGTTTTCCCTCTCTCCTCTCAATTTTTTCTCTCTCTAGAGAGATCACAATATCATCCTACTTCTTTGCGAGTATATTCTGAACCATTGTTCGGTTGTCGCTTACTATATACATGCTTCTTACCTAACTTCTCTTATTTCCTGCTCGCTGTTTCTTACTGTATTTAGTCTTTCATTTTGGGAAAGAAATAAGTAAGAGAGAGAGTTGGTTGTGTGTGTTTCTGGAGCAGAAAAAAAAACGGGAATAAAGGGAAGGTGATTTTCTTGCCTCTGTTCCTCTAGTTCTGTCAATTGAAGCATTACCAAGAATGAGAATGTTTTATTTTGTTGTTGGCCGCCTTGCAACCTTAAGATGCTGATATGATTTCTTCTAGTGAGGTATTCTGTTTTAGTGGGATTGTGTCTGGAGAACGGTTTTTACTCGGAGTTTACTTCTCTCTGATTTCAGGTATTGGTACAAATGGATAGTTTTGAGACAAGCGAGTGATTGCGCTTACCTTGTAAAAAAAATTAAACTCCCTGAAAATCCGAAAATAGACTCCCAAAATGAGAGGAGGAGAACGGCAGTGTTACAGAAAAGGTGAGGATTGTAATAATCTATTTAGATTCTATTGAAAGCATAATGCTAGGACTTAAATATCAATAACTTTAAAAAAATTGTGAACATACATTATCACCAAATATGCGGCGAAGTTGATTGATAACGGCTAGTATATATATAAGCCAATAGAAATAGGAGACACAGAAACTATAAGTGCTAATACTAATACATTAGTGAATAATTTTGAAACAATATTTTAATAGCAACCATATTAAATATTTAATATAACCATATTAATATTAACAAGAAAGAAATAATTGTCATTGATGGAGCTTGAATAAATATTAGTTTCATGATACTAAAAATATACTTGTTATTAGTGATAATAATTCATTTTTAGTTCATAAACTTAATATAAGAGCTAAAGAAAATTAATTCTTATATGACTGGGTCCTGTTTTTTTCTTTTCATGAATAAATCTTACAGCAGTATTAATTCTCCTAATACATTTACTAAACATATGTCCCTTTTTCCATTTAAAAGATGTTATCATCAAATAAGTTTTCAAATATTTTACAAAATAAGTTGATAAATGTATAATTTAAATAATGATTTAGGTTTTTAAAATATTCAGGATTGCAAATGCTTTAAATGTAGGAAATTTATTGCTGAATATATCACACATCAACATGTAACTACGGGGGATTTGAATATTAAAAGGAATTTTTTTCAAAAATATATATTGTACAACGGTGAAGGCTTTGGATAAATTATATCTGATACTAGTTACAATTAAATAATATAGTTTAGCACGGATTTAATTATGTGCTCAATATTATTAGCTTCCTATAAGAGTATGGATTCGAAGCATTGCTTAACCTTGACCATAACTTTTCTTTCCTTGTCCATAATTGTTTCCTTGTTTGATGATTTACTTTAAAAAAAGCTTTAAAACACAAAACTATCTGTTTTAAACCCATTTCTCACTAAGAATGTTTGATAAATATTTAATACTTTGAAAATTAATAAAAAGGCAAAAAATTTTCAGAAATCGGAAAATAAAATATTATAATTTCAAGCATTCGATTAATTACTTTTAGCAATTAAGCTCCTTCACACACACACACTAAAAATAGTAATTAAGAATAAAGAAAAATTTATAACTGGTTCTTATAAGGCAGAACAATTCCAGTACTTAACAGAAATTCATGATTAAAAAATAGTTCTATAAAGTTTTTAACTGAAGAGAGAGAAACTAAAGGATATATATTACTAACATAATAATTTTTTTACTGACTGCGCTAATGACTCAAAAGATTTCTATTAAATGTTTCCAAATAATAATGCATGTGTGTCTTACAGAAAACATTTAAATTATATAAATTAAAAAACTGCCGTCGCACAAAAGTTTTATTTATATTTTATTTACGAATTTCTTTTTATCTTGATGAAAAAATGTTTTATTACAGGTTTCTTTCTTTCATTTTTTTTTGTATGTCCTGAAAGTTTTTTCTTGATAGCAACGACATTTAAGAAAAAATAAATTGTAATTCAATTTAGCGCCCCTTTTTTTTCTCTGCTTATAAATTAATGGAATCTTAATTTTCATAAACGAATATATATATATATATATATATATATATATATTTATTTATTTATACCAGGAATAGATTGATTTTTTTTCTTGTACTTTAAGTTTTGTTTGTTCGAACTCCATTTTTCATAATTTTTTATTCAAGAGTACAAATCTCGTAAAAATAAATTTGACGACGAAGAAAATTTTAAAATGAATTATTTAAAGTCTGTTTTCGAGCTTTTATTATTGAATTTTATATTTCTGTTTAAGTTTATTCAATTTATCTCATCCCTTTTTCTTTCAATCACTTTTTCTTTAAGAAGACAGCCGCTAAAAGATAAAAACTTATTCAAAATGATTTTTTAAAAAAACTTAAAAAATGCAGCTAAGATTTAAATAGCATATTTTTGACAACGGAACTCTTGTAATTCATAAGCTTTATCAAGTAATAAAGACAACATATTTAGATTTCATGTATCAGTTTCCAAATTTCCATATCGTACAACTTGATGGCTTTAGAGCTTAAATGGATTTAATGTGCCGCAATTCACGTTGTTTCAAACAACAATCATAGTTTTGAAAGAATTTCTCTGAGAAAGGTCTAAAAATATTACATACAAGCATTTGAAATTCATTAATAAATATACCATTCGTAAAATAGTTAAAGCGCTTTTTAAAACTGTGAAATTTATTTTTATAAAACTAATTCACTCGGAATATTTCATTGAGACTCAATGCACATTTATTGTATTAATTTCAAAGGCGAGATATTTTAAGAATTCTATATTTTGTAGATTGCGTCTACAGTTATTAGAATGGTCAAACTCATATTTATGCATTTATTCCATTTTGTTATTATTCTACACGACTTAAATTAATGGTTGAATACTTGTTTTTTAGAAACTGTTAAATCCTTTTTAGTCTTTAATATTAAAAATAGAAGAAAAATCTTAAAGGGATTTTATATATACACTAATATCATATGAAGAAAATCCCTCCACTCTCTTTTTTTCTTTTTGTGAATAGGTAACAATAATATTTTTTTACGAAAAGGTAATAAATTTTTTTACTTTAATTGACCGCTGTAATATTTGCTTAGTTATATAAGCTCTCTCTCTCTCTCTCTCGCTTTATGCCTCCAGTTTTCAAATGTTTTAATTTCTTTTATTGGTTCTGTACGATTATTAAAAGTGTATTTAAGATATAATATTATAAAAAAATTATGTTACATTTTAAAAACTTGAATGTATTCATCAAATGTTTTTATATGATATTAAGAAGCAAATAAATGATTTTCATTTGTATTAATCTATACGTAGAATGGGTTGTCGGATTACCTGTTTCCCGAAGGAAACTTCACCTCCTATCTTTTTGACTTGATGAGCTTTGCCTTAGCCCAGAACTGCATTATTAAGTATTAATTAATTAAGTATTTAAAATAATAGAATTAAGTTTATAGTGCTTGGAATAGAAAATTTACATTGAATAACTATAAAAACTTTTGAGGGAAAAATATAAAAACTTTAGAATAATTTAATGAATTTGTATTAGAAGTATTATTTCTTTCTTGGTATTTGTCAATCCCTATTTTGTATTAAGTTTAAAAAATTACTCAAAATTACGTAGGTTTATATGCGTTTTACATTTTTTAAGTTACTAATCTTTACTTTATTTCGTGTTTGTGCTTTGTCTGTCCCTTAATATAATTTATTTTAGTGTTATTTAAAATTCACATTAACATCAGTGTCCATTAACTTTTTCTTGTTTTAATCTTTTGAAATTTAAATACATTTTTTAGCGAAATTGTGTATTACATGACTTTTATATTTATTTTTAATATGTATAAAAGTTTTAATATGTAATTTAATATGAAAAAAAATGTGTAGATAAAAGTGTAATAAAAAAATTATTTTCATATAATATCTTATTTGATTTAAAATCTGATAGCAGAGCTTTCTTAAAACAAAACTTTATGTTCCTTTTTAAAAAAATTTATGAGCAGTTATAATTAATATTACTAATAAAAATAAATTGTTTGTGTTACAAATATCATCTTCACTTTTATATTTATTTTTTCTTACTTCCTAGCTTTTAAATTAATATCGTCAATGCCTATGAACATTAATTGAATATTTCTCGCATTATTTCATCTAACCATAAATATTTGCATTAAAAATTTATAACAAGCATTTTGTCTGGTACTTCTTATTTTAAACTTGCGCTGGAGTTTAAGAAATATCTTTATTCCTCTTTATACTTCACTTTGAGGAAATTCGCCACCCTCCCCCCTCTCTCCATTTAGTCTTAACATTAACTGAAATAAACGACTGCCACTCCATTTTTCTTCCTCGGCTCCAAAGTCTTGTAAAGTCTTCTTTAAAACGGGCCCCTCGGATTCTTGCCTCTCTAATGCGATATCCTTGTTCAAAAGCCATCCTGCCCCTTCTGTCTGTCAGGAAATGGAGTACGCCTCCTCTACTCGCTCTCTATTGTCTTCCTTTCATCTTCACTTAAATATTTCCCATCTCCTTGCGATCGTTCCTGCGTAATTAAGAACAATATTCTTCTTTCCAGTTTGCTGTCGATATTAGTCTTTCGTATGCGATGTTGTGGGTAAAAATGATAATATTGACGACAGATTTGAGAAGATGTAACAGGCGAATTTGTGAAAATAAATGTATACCAATTCATTTCAGCATTCAGAAAAACGAGTACAATGTTAAATTCACGAGGCGTCATAGTCACATAACTGCAATCACGTGTTTTCAGTCAATCAGTTCTCATAAATTCATAGAACGTCAGAAAAACATGATAAATGCAATCACGTGTTTCCAGCCAATCAGCTCATGCGCTTCGCTGTTGCCATCTTTTGCTTTTTTTATGAATCTTTTTTTTTAAAAAAAGTTTGTGTTTTGGTAACGATGATAACTCATATATGTAAACAAAATGCCATTGATTTTGCACTTAAACTTTTTTTTTAGTTTTGAAAAACTTTTTTTTAAGTATCTTAACAGCTGAATATTTTTACCCTATTATCAAGTGCGAAATTTTGTCTAAACTTTACTAGTGGAACAAATTTAATTCTAATGACAGTTTTGAATTCAATGGAGGACACGTGATTGCATTTATCATGTGACCATCATGAATTTAGCCCATTTAATTCTATGATATATGTATAAAGCGATATATTTAAAAAAAATCAAGGATTTTTAGTTGTGAAGATTAAATTTCACGTAAAAGGGAGAGTAAGCAATATGTTTATTCTTTTCGTAAAAACATTTCAGTGTATAACGTGAGCCTTGAAAACTTATTGAAACACTTTAATTCTCGCTTGGACTCATTTTAGATATATAAAAAGAGCAGTGTGGGAGACTTTCAAGCGAGGATCCATACTTATTTATGCATTATTCACTTATTCTTAGGCATTCAGCATATTCATGAACGAGGAAAAAGCTTTTAAATTATGTGAAAAAGTTGTTCATATTATTTATATAAACTTTGTAGAGAGCCTGAGTTCTCTTTTTGTGCGAGAGGCAACTGAAGGAAGAGATCTCTAAAACACACTCAACAACATTTATTCTAGTGGATTCTAAATATAATGTAGTTGCAAAGAGCTAATGGGAACAAGTTAGCTTTAATAATACCAACAATAGAAATTTTACTTATCAAGTATGAAACATCAAAAAGTTTATAGAAATACATCTGTAACGTACCTCCATTCGCGTTAGTGTGAGAGGCAACCAAAAGAAAAAACGTATCTAAAACTCAACAACCTTTATTCCAATTAATTTACAACATAATAAGGTTTCAAATAGCTCGTGGAATCGAGTTAGCCCTAATTATTAAATATTATAATAGAAAGTGCTGTTCTTGTTACTTATGCCGCCTGATCGACAGTTCAGATCAAGGCCCACGAAATTCATCGTGGCAAGGGGCTAGTAGTACGCCTGTCGTTAGCTGTAGCTTTTAGCACCATACGGGTGACAGTACGATTTTGCTCGGTTCCACCCCAATTTTGAGGGAGAACGCACTGAATACCCCTGGGCATCATAGAAAGTAAGTACTTAGCATGAATATATAAAGAACACAGATGCTCTAGATAGCGCGGTTTTTCATTTATTCCTGTTTCGGAACCCACGGATTGAGCACGATTTTTTCTGACTCCTGCAGCCCTTCTCAGGGTTCTTCCGACAGAGCAGACTCTTACTCTCTCTACCCCTCTGGAACAAACGATAACGACTTGGAAATGGCCAACCTTCCTACCGACATGGAACTGGAACAAGCTGACACACAACGGAATTCAAACAGGACACCATCGCCACTGCCCCAGCTTACACCATGTGAGCAGCTGAAATATAACAAGGCACAACTGGCTAAAATGCAAACCTTCCGCAGATGCAAACAGGCCTGCGTAGATGCACTCATGATGATGCCAGACCACTACCCTGAAGAGCCCTTCTACGTCCGAGCACTCACTGAGCTGCAAGACATTGAAGAAACCATGGCACTTGCGGTAAGTGATATTGACTCCTTTAAACCTTGCAATATCCCTGGCTGCCCTCATCACGAAAAAACCCCTCAAAATTCTCCACTAAAAATGACTCAGTCAACCCCGAAGATTAATCCTAATAATAATTATTCTGGAAAAAGAAAAGATAATTCCAACTTTGAATATCCCCCACAAAGAAAAACTGCAAGAAAAATAATACTTGATATCACTGATAATGAAGAATTAAATTTGTCCCCAAATAAATTCGCACTGCCCCCCGCAAAGCGCTCAATTAAATAACTTCGAAAACTCAGGTCCAGTCGCCAACGGGGGGACCCCTTACCCTCCCGTGAAGTAACCATAAATAACGGCTCGAACAATTCGGCCAGTCAGAACGCTCCTCAAAATCAACTCCCACCACCCATCATGCTCTTCGTCGAAAAGAACTATAAAGCCCAAATGGCCGCAATTACCAAAGAATTCCCCAAAATAAGATCCCGCCTAACGAGTGAATTTTTAAAATTGTACACAGACAGCGGAGAAGAACGACGCACGGTAGTCCAACTCCTTAAAAGACTTAAATTCCAATTCTACACAATTAAATCAAAAGCCGAACGCCCCATTAAAGTAGCAATCAAAGGTCTTCCCCGAAACACTAATCCCGAAGAAATTAAACAAGATTTAGAACTGCTTGGATACACCCCGGAAAGAGTAAATCAATTAATAGGAAGAAAAACTAAACGCCCCCTCCCAATCTTTTTAATCACTCTCCCCCGCAACTTAGACAATTTTAAAATTTTCGATCTCAAACCCCTAAGTTACCTCAGTATCAGAGTTGAGGGCTACGATGGTAAGGGTGTAACTCAATGTTACACCTGTAACAACTTCAACCATAGCTTTGAGAACTGTCACTTAAATCCAAGATGCCTCAAATGTGGTGAAAACCACATCACCCGAGACTGCCCCATTAAACAAAAATTAGAAACTCCATACTGCATTAACTGCCAGATCTACGGGCATATGGCAAACTACAAAGGATGCCCCTCATTCTCCAAACCCCCAAAAGGAGCCGCAAAAAACAACAGAAACTCCTACACTAACATTTGTAATAGTTTAGTTAGACCCAATATCTCCTACGCCCAAGCAACTTCCGGAACTGTTAACTCAAAAAACACCCCACAGATGGCGACACGCGGACCTGGGTCTTCGGCACAAACTGAGGCCAAGAAACCAAACCCCCCATAACAAATATAATAATAATCACTTTCCAAATTTTAACCACAGAAATAATAATTTTAACTTTAATAATTTGAACAATAGCAATAATTTTAATGTCCAGACAACGCTGCAAATGACAATGCATTGTCTTATGCAGCTATCCCAAATTCTTTGCAATAGCAATAACCTAAATACAAACCAACAATTAAATCCCAATCAGATGTACGCCCAAATAGAGGCAACATGTAACAATATTAATAATGTATAGTTCCTCCCCGATTGGTCTCAGTTTGTGTTCATGGAACGCAAACGGTTTGCTAAGAAAAAATGCTGAATTACGTATTTTTATAGAGAAGCACTGCCGGATATTTTTCTCATACAAGAAACCCACCCGAGACCTTCACACCACTTCAATATCGCGAACTACACCTGCCACAGAAACGACAGAATCTCAGATGGACTGCAGGTGGAACTCTGATCCTAGTTAAAAACTCCCTCAAACATTACTGTCTCCCCACCCCTCCTCTTCGAGATCTTGAAGCAACTAATATAATACTAACTCCCCCCAAGCATGATCCCATTTCTATTACATGTGTTTATATTCCTCCCTCTTCCGATGAAAATTTATTTACAATAGATATTGAGCACTTTATTCAAACAGCTAGTAATTGTATTCTCTTCGGAGATTTTAACGCCACTCATAACGCTTGGAATTGTAAAAATAATACTACCAGAGGAAGACACCTCTTTAACTTCGCTAATATGCTCAACTTAAATATCGCCTTTCCCTCTACTCCTACTAGATTTGGTCACAATTCCTCTAACACTATAGACATCGCCCATATTAAAAACTTCTACTACCCCTTTACAATTAACTCCATCGACGATCTTTCTTCAGACCACAATCCAGTTTTCTTAAATTTCAACTTCAAACTAGCAGAAGAACCCCCAAATCCCAGAGCGGTCTCCACCGACTGGAACGCTTTCAAAACAAATACAAATAAGAATCTTTCTCTCTTTGATTTCCATCCTAATAGTATTAATAGCACTAACGACTTAGAGCAAAAAATCACAGAGTTCACCGAAGCGGTCATCGATACTCATAGCCACGCCTCCCGACCAATAGAAACAGACCGTAGGAACTTCACTCCGCATCACATTAACCAGCTGCTAAAAATTAAAAATTACTTTAGAAAACGTTATCATCAAACCCTCAATCCCATTTTCAAATCGCATTACAATAGAACACAATAGGACCTTAAAAGAGAACTTAATAAATATAATGATAACATTTGGCAAAAAAGACTTGAAGCTCTAAATACCGCAGACAATAGTCTTTGGCGCACGCAAAGATTTTTCAAAAATAAAAGACCAAAAATCCCACCTCTAAACTGTGCAACAGGTACGGCAGTCACTGATCAGCAAAAAGCTAACCTTCTTGCAACTAACATAAAAAATATTTTTGTCGAAAATGAACGCGAAGATGATAATTATAATCAAAATGATGAATTAATTAACGCTACCGTAAATGACTTCCTTTCTACCCCTCCTAACTCCTTCATTGAACCTGCTCTTCCGGACGAAATTATCCACTATATTAAACATGTCAATGCCAAAAAAGCCCCTGGTAAAGACTCTATTACTAACCGCATGTTAAAAAATTTTCCCATTAAACTTATCCTTATTTTAACAATTCTAATTAACAAAATCCTCAAGTTCAATCACTTTCCAGATAACTGGAAAGAAGCCATTATTTTCCCCATGAACAAACCTGGTAAGGATCCCCACCTTGCATCCAGTTACAGATCAATATCCCTCCTTTCCACTATCGGTAAACTAACCGAATCTATTATTCTTCATAGATTAAAAAATTTTATCAATGAAAATAACATTCTCAATCCCAATCAATATGGTTTCACTAACAAGCTCTCAACCTTACACCCACTTTTAAGACTAACCGAAAATATCTCTGAAGGTTTCCAGAAAAAGAAAAGCACGGGAGCAGTTTTTCTGGACATCCAGAAAGCCTTCGACCGTGTTTGGATTAATGGACTCACTTTCAAGCTTATAACCTATAAAATTCCACCCCCTCTGATTCACCTTATATCTCACTAATCGTTCCTTCAGAATTAGAATTAACGAGACCCTTTCCTTTGAACACTCTGTTTCTGCAGGATGTCCCCAAGGTTCCTTGCTCGGTCCCCTGCTCTTTAACCTCTACATTAATGATATCCCAGACTACTCACTCACAAAAATTAACCTTTACGCTGATGATACTGCCATTCACGCTACGTATAAAAAACTTGAAACAATTTCCTTCGCTTTAAACAAACACTTACTCCACCTGCAAAATTTCTATGACAAATGGAAAATAAGTATAAACGTTGAAAAATCTACTGCCATTATTTTCACGAAAAAACCTTCGCTCCCACCACCTATCATCATGTACAATAAACAGATCCCCTGGTCTCAGGAAGCCAAATACCCCTTGGAATAATTGTCGATACACACACCTAACATGGAAACAACATATATTTTACGTTCGCGATAAGTTCCGGAAAATTATGTTTAAACTTTATCCCCTAATTGGCCGGAATTCATTTTTAAGTATAGAAAACAAAGTGCTTCTCTATACAGCCGTTATGCGTCCCATTTTAGCTTATGCAAGTCCAGTATGGGGTGCCTTTAAAACAAATATTAATATTCTTGATACCCTGCAAAATTCTTTAATACGTATGATCGTCAAAGCCACAAGATACATGCGTAATGACGACATACGTAATGCTCTTAAAATTAACAGTTTCAAATATCATATTCAGAATATTGCAATTAACTTTTTTAACGATTTAGAAGCAACCAATAATATCAATGCGCAAAATTTATCTCATTATACCCCTAATGACAAAACAAAAAGACCAAGAATTCTTCTTGATTCATACAATCCCCCGTAATTCTATTTTCTCGTGCAATACTTTTTATTGCACACCGTAATTGCTAAAATTTCGCTTTCTTTTATTTTTGTCAATATTTTTCTTTTGCTCTCCCCACTGGACTTGCTCCTCCCCATTTTTTAAAACTCAGCCCCAGGGCAGCCAATTGGAGTCAATGTTCACTGTACCCTGCATCCAATCAGAGAGCAACCTCTTAGCTCTCAGCCAAGCCAAAAAACTCTAAAACTTTCCACCCAGATGAAGAACCATAGCCATGCCTCCCGGATTCCATCGCTCGACCAATCACCATCATGCCACTCAGCAGAATGGAAAACACCACTTTCGTCAAGCCCAGCATCATAGACTATCACGATATGGGATTGAGGACTGTTCTTACAGTCCGGACGCCCAAAGAATAACGCCTATTCAACGCCTATTCTAGATAGCTCAGATAATAAGATATTATGATCTAAAATATAATTCTCACGGATATAAATCAAACTCTCTCTCTCTCTCTAACGCTAACTACATCTTACTGCTGTCTTCTTCCGTGAACTAGATTCACTTATCTTTAAATAGCAACCTACATTTACATGGCATATGATTCCTTTACAGAAAGAAGTTCTGAAATTAAAAAACTTTACTTTAAGAATTCTCTCTTGAAGATTTGTAGTAGGACCCAAAGAGAACCCCATACAGAGCTTATACGTCAAAAGTGATTCATGTATAGCTGAATTTCAATTATGATTGGTAAAATATTTGAATTCAAAAGTAGAGATCGGAATAACCTTCTTATAAACGAAGGTTGAATGATTTTTTAGAAATTTTAATGTTTATTTAATTAAATAAAACTAATGAGACTTTAAGTTCAGTAAAAATAATGGGTGATGTCGATGTAATCTAAATAATTTAGTTATGTACAAGAATCATGTAATTTTTTTTTAAAAAAAATAAGTGATTATTTTGCATTTAACACATTTCGCGTGTGTTGTGAATATAAAAATGTGTTTTTAAAATCGTGCTGATTCCGTATTTCATTTTAATTATAATTCCCTAGATCGCATATTTATTTTGACGAAAACACCCTTTCCTTTCTTGTTATTTAGGAAATAATAAAACTCCGTCTTCTTTTTACCTGCTTCTAGCATTCGAGTTGTTTAAAAACTTATTTGTTTTTTTATTGCACCTTTATTTCATTTCTTTTCGAATAACAATTTCTTTCTGTGCGCATTAAGCTATTAATCTGTTCCACATTGTTTTGGAAGCTTCTTTTCTCACGTTACTTTCAGAAAATGGTTGAACATCTCTGTAATTTCGTCTTGTCTCCTAAGGTCACACACGCAAACATCGACAAAGATGTATTTTCTTCGTTTCTAGAAGGACTGAAAGAATGTTTCAGTGCTCGAAATTGAAGAAAAATAAATAAACAAGTGTAAGAGTGTTTTTCTTTTATTTGTGCGTTTTTGTTGCTCTTATTCTGTACAGTAGAAATTTCTTTCTTTTTTTCTTTCTTTTTTGTTCTGTATTTACTTGCTTTGTCGATTCCATTTTCAAGAAAGAGATGGAGTTCAGAAGAATTGATGCACATGTTTTAAAGTGTGTACTTTTATTCTATCTCTATATTAAAGTAAATGGTACGTTTTCATTTGGGAAGAGATAAAGGGGGAAAGTATGTTGTGCAATACTTAAAGGCATATGTATTTTTATATATTTTAATTTTTTATCGCAATTCATTGAGAACAACTATATTTTTTTCTTCGAGATTTATATTCATAACAGATAAATAACCTATCCATTTTTGTTGTATAATTTTTCGTAAATGCTGTGAAATAGATGTGCTTTATATTGTGTAGTAAATATTACAATTATGTTAATGTTATACTCATCCAAAATACCAAAGTTTGTGTTCTGCGTTCTCAAAACGTTGCTGGGAGCTGTGAAAGCATCTATGACGTTATTGAGCTTCTAATTATTCATTTTCCTTCTTTTATTTTTAGAGATCCTTACCACTAACAGATACTAAATCAAAATATCTGTAAAAGAATATTATACAAATTTAATAGTGAAAAATGCATTATAGACATTGTAAATGTAATTCATTCTTGCACCAAAAAGAAGGAAGCAACACTAAAACAGAATCCATCGCAAAATTATATTAGGAATACTCCTTCTCATCGATGTATATAAACAAGCGTGGCCTCTGGGGACCAGTTCAGGAACATTCATTATTTGTGTATGAGTTTACACACATTTAATTTCAGTAAAAACAATAATTTTATTCATGGCGTTTCGCTTTTCTCTCCCTCTTTAATTTTGAAGACAAAATAGTGTATATAGTAAAGTTACTGAGGAAGTCAAATCTATTATAGGTAAGAGATGGATTTGAAAAAAAATAATTGAAAAGATAATTGATTTATTTCCAAAATTTGTGTGCGTGCGATGAAAGTTGTCATTGGCCACTATACACACCAAGACAATTTATGTGCAAAACTTAAAAGACTGGTAGCGTCTTGCAAATAATCATCAAGGTTGTAAAATTTACGCAAACCCCCCAAGGGTCGTAATCATCACCAGTTCCAGAAAATCCTTAAATTTATGGATGCTGGATATGGAGGCATCATTTACTTTTCGGTAATAAGATGGCTGAGAGGTAAAATGTTAGATCGAATTTATGATTTGTGAAAGGAAAGCAAATCATTTAAATAATCAAAAACAGAATTAATAGCAGAGATTGACGATTTTGGCATTTTTAACAGACATAATCTCTCATACCAATGAGCTAATCATGTCCCTCCTTTCAAACTAAAATTAATTAATCACTTATGTTCCAAAATATAATTTCTAGCGTTTTGAAAAGTTAGCGAAACATAATCTTGTGAAAAATGAAAAAATATGGAACAGCCCTTACTTTTGATTTATTGCAGAATTTTCAGAACAAATTTCCAAAACTTCTCTCTGTTAAATATTACCAATTTATATGCATATATTTACAACTCCACATTTAGTCGATTCCAATTTTATACTTCCTAGTTTTCTTATGGAGTATTTAGAGTTATAATTAATCTGATATTAGATTTAAAAACGTATTTCGTTGCATTTCCTTGATAGACTTTTACAAGATAAAAACTTTCTCCAAGGAATTAAAAAAAAATCCTCCCCAGTTTGAAAAAATTGTCTTGTTTATATCATTGCTATTTGGAAGTACCTGCTTTGATGAGCAGCTATTTTTCCAATGATAAAGCTCACCAAGAATGAAACTAGTAAGAAACAAGAATTTTTTAAACTGCTTCAATTGAACCGAATATTGAAGTATTAGTATCTCAATTGTTTTGTCAAACTTCCTATTGATTTATGTTGCTGTTTTGGTATGGCACAAAGCTCAGGCTTTCTGTGTGATTCAGAGAAGATAAAAAGTAACACACTCCTGCGATAAAAACAATACTTCAAGTGGTTTTTAAAAAATGTATCGCCATTTTTATACAATAAAATAATATACCATTTTTGTGATACAGTGGGACCATTTTTAGAATCTGAGTTGTCTAATGTGTCCCCACGTTTGGATTTTTTTAACTTCAGCGTTTTTTAGTAATTAGATTTGTGTTCAGAAATTTTTTTGAAAGATAAGTTGAAGCATGTGTAATTTATTACAATATTTTTTAAAACATTCTTTATATTGAATAACGATCCTTGCATGCAAAAAAAGAAAAGAAGATCCTATAAATTTTTTTTTAACTTTCTGGATACACTTGATCGCAGTTCAGATTTTTTTTTATCCGAGTAACACGTGTTGTAAATTTTTCCTCCTATCCGCCTTTTACCAAGACATGTTCTGTACTGTCTTCTATTTTAGTGGCAGAAAGATTTATAACGGCCCTCCTTATCGGCGGGAGTTCATTCAGAATTTAAAACTGCGCTTCTTCGGAAAAGGTTTCTGGCGTCTTTCTTACCGAAAATCGATGCAAATCTCATCTGCTTATCGTGTTCTTCACAAAGCTGGGAAGTTCAACAAAAAAGAGGGGAAAAAACTGTGGGGAGAAGGGAATTTTTAACGTTTACTGCCTCAGCCGTGTCCAAAGAAAAGGGGAAAGATTTGCCATTTTATTCTTGATGACGTATGCACCTTTGATAATTTCCTCCGAATTGAAAGTAGATACATTGTTAATGCCCTTCCTATTTAAGAAAAAGACTTTTTTTTAAACCTTACTTTTCTAAAGATCATTGTGGCACCATACCTTGAATCTAGTGTTAATGAATAAAATATTTTTATAACGTCTTTTATGTGTTAAGAAAGATTTAACTGCAACATGCTGTTAATGAAATATTTTTTAGTTTTCATTGCATATTTTTCTTTCTGTTTTTATGAAAGTTTTTCTAAGTAATTATGTTAAACTAAAATAAGCAAAGTGGAGCTTGCGTTAAAAAAATTTTTTTTTTTATCTACAACTTATCGTTTTGTTTTAATGTTGAAAATTTAGTTATATCATAAAAATTAGATAATAATGAAACGTTTGAAAAGTATATTTTGCATAATAAGATTATTATTTTTTTTTATTCTTTCGCATTTTTTTCTTTGTAAGGCAATGGAAATCAAAACGTTTTTTCTTTCACTTAATATATATTTTTCTCTCCTTCTAAATAACCGTACTTAATTTATATTTAACTTATGGTTTCAGTGACGGTAATATCGCTGTATTTCTTTATTGAAATTTTATCCTGAAATGTGTCGATTGATCCCGAAGCCATTTTAAACCTTCTTTAAATTACAAAGCTAAACACGTATTTTTTCATTATTTCGAAATACTATCGTCCGTGGAAACTTAAAAACATATCGTGATAAGAAAAAAAAATAAAAATATGTATAAAAGGTGGTATATATTTTTTTCATGAATAATATATATCTAGATATCTAGATACATATATATTATAAATGTGAAAGTTTGTGAGGATGTTCGGCCGTCTTTCACGCAAACACAACTGAATGGATTTTAATGTGAAACTTTACAGTAATATAGCTTATACATCAGAATAACACATAGACTATAATTTATAGCATAGGCTATAATTTATAAAGATATTGTGTGAAGTGTCCAAAATATAACGATATTTGTCAAGTAAGTAGGAAAAAATTCTGTCATGTGCAAGCAATTCTGGCGTGCGCTGCTAAAAAGCCCACCACAGCATATATCTATGTTTTGTTTGTGAAGAAACCCTTTTTGTTTTGGCTACGCAAGGCGCTCCCTTCTAACTAATTCCTGTGATCAGCATAATCCCTAATTTTTTTTTTATTTCCGAATAAAACTAAGTTTTGAAGGGAAAGGTTGTTATGAATCTCTTTATTTGAATGTTTTTTTAATGATTTTGTTATGCACATTTGGTAGCAAGAAATTGATCATTTTTCAAAATAAATACTTTTATCGCTTCTGGTACTTACAATAGATAAACTTTGTCTTTCACGCTACATCATTTGGACATATTTGTATAGTTTGTTTGTGGTTAGTAGTTAATTATAACGCTATAGTTTTAATTGATTATAACTACTGTACTGTATTTTTTGGAGTGAGTGAATATTAACGTCGTACTGTTCAGCTACACGAGGGCTTTTGGCAACGGGCCACGTAATTTTGAACCATAGTCAAGTGACGTGGACGACACCTGAGCTGGCACCCCCTTCTCCTAACTACCACACTACAGCAACTTAGAAGGAATATTCTGCCAATACTTAGCAGGATTATTCTTTGAAATCCACTCTTTCAAGATATATGGCAGCACGGGTTCTATGATGAGTATTTTAGCGGGGAAGGTGAATAGTTTTGTAGCAGATACTGCGTTTTCAGCGGATTGCAGTGATTATTACTTTTGTCCCGAAAAAATAGTTTATGTCAAAATTTAAGTGTCCTATGTTTTTGTATATTAATGAAGACCTTAGAAAACGATTTGGCTATTTATTTTAAGTGAACGGTGTATATAATTAATTTTACAGTGGAATATTTTTAATTAATTTATTAACTCTAACGGATTAAATTTCCCAAAGTGGAGTATTTTGTTTATGTATATCCCTTAATTTTCAATGTAGTGATCCAAAAAAAAAATATTGTATGAAAAAAACTGCAGTAAATCATAATACGGTGGATAAAGTATTAACGTGCATCGCTCCCCTACACGGTGGGTCGTACAATGCTCTAATAAAGCTCGAGCTATGAAAGTAGCTAGACATTTGCCAACTTTACTCTATCGTTAACATTTCACTATGTTTTCATTGAATCGCCATTACAATTTAGGAAACGGCGTTGCTTGCGAATATTACAATTTTAACATAAAATAAATACAACAGAAAGTAATATTAATGTATTACACTTTAAGATATAAATTATTTACCCTATTTTAAGCGTTTATTACACAAAACATTTAACAATTGTTACTTTTGCTGATCAGAGATCAGCTTAGGGGTGTATTTTCAAAAATCGACCCTCAAGAGTGTTACGGGGAGTTATAAATAAAAAAAATCCACTTTATCAACTATTAAATTTACATACTTAAAATTTAACAAAGGTGTGTTTTTTTCTTTCTTTTTTTTTGTTTAGCTGAGATATCAAACAGCTTTTATTGTTTAATTTGCAATTCACGTAAAATTAACTCATTAAAAACTTCTTAATCCTTCAATCTGTGTTGTTTAATTTTTCAGTTCACCCGTGCGAAGAACGGGTATACCAGCTAGTGTATATATATGTGTAGTACATTTAAACCGTGTGAAGGAAATATTGTTTAAAAACCTGAATCGGGGGACTTAATGTTGAGTATCTGTTGAGCATTCATGTCTTAGTTTATGTCCATCAAATAAACAGGACCTTTTAAGCGAAATTTTTTTTCTTTACTTTTTCATGTCTTTCAATATTGCGACAAATATATGTACAAAGGGTTGGAGGGAAATTTGTTGTTAGTACTCTACTTACATGTGACATATTTTGTTTTCAAATGCTTATTTAAAGGCAACATACGTACGAATTGTTTTTCTTTTCAATTTAACGGCTGATTATTATTATTATTACTATTATTTTACTCCTGTATATTTAACTTGATTTCTTCCCCCTTAATAACATTTGAAAATATGGTTATTCTTGGAAGCATAATCATGACCTTCGTAGTCTGATATTTTCCTAACTTAAGGTTTTAAAACGCCTTGCCATGATATTTCGTTCGCGGTTGAATGCAATAGTAAACTTAGTGTATTTGCTCTTGCAAGCTTGCTTGATTGTTTGATAACGTCGTGCTCTGAAGAATCACGATGCACGACGGGTCTTCAGTGACACCATGGTTCAAATCGACGACTTTCGAACCTCGGCAACGAGTTTGCGACTGTGTCATTCTACACTTACATCAAAGTAATAATGTTAACAAAAATATTGCATCAAAGATGTAATTTATTTACAATTGCTGAATATCTATAACTAATAATATCGAATTTTTTAGTTGAGAATAAAGCAGAAAATTATCAGCTTATTGAAAGCACTAGAAATCTGAAATGAGAATAATTTAGTTGCGGTGGGGAATTGGGGAAAAAATTCTGAGATTAATTCTATAAGAAATATAAAAATAAGGGGAACAGTTCATACACAAACTTCATTAGATATTAGGTTGGTTATTTTTCAACTTGTTCTTGTACAGAAAGCTTATGCATTTAGTGTAATGTGTTAGTTTAGTTGTAGGCTGTATACTCATCTTTGTTTCTTCTATTTTGTCATGAAATGAACAGGTTTGTTTCGTTTATTGATTTGCGTATTTTCAGGTTGTTTATTTTTACGTAGTTATTTACGTCCATACACAGTAGTAGTATGTTTCTCTTCATTTCGTTCATAGTATTTTCTTTTCCTTTATCTGAGTGCTCTTATAAGTAAAATCGCGTATTTGTGTTTTGCATTTATAGCTTACTTAAAAATGAAATTTAATGTTGTATTAATATTAATGAATGTGGGGGGAGGGGTTTGATATACTTCTTGTATAGAAAATTGTATTCCCCCCTCCCCATTTATATTTTTCTTGCCCTTTTCCCGTTTTCTCCAGTATTTATGTACATTTTTTTCATTTCTATTTACCTATTCTTGAAAATTAATACTTTATTAATTTATTTTTCTTTGTTGATTATATGGAAACATGTAAGTAACTAATGGGAGAAATGGACTGATGCTGTTATGTATTGAGAATCGAATATTTTTTATTAAAAGCACTAAAAACATTTGTTTTCAAGGTATAATTTACCATAATTATTCTCCCTTCCCCTCTAACTTAATCCTGAACATAATACATATTACTGAACCGGAATCGAAGAGATAAATTACAATAACATGTTATTAAAATTTAAGATATCTTTTATTGGAATTTTTGTTTGTTTACTACACTATTTCCTAACATGTTGAATGCTTGAAAAGCTACCACGTCCCTCGCATCAAAATCGAATTAATGATCAACCCCTCCAATTTCATTTCACTCCACTTGTCATCCCATAACTTCACCCCAAATGAGGCCAATCTAACCCTAATGTTTGGAAAGGACACGGGGTCGTGGGGGTTTTTATCGAAAGAACCACAACAGAAACAAAAGAAATAAGAGTCCAGCCATAAAGGGCAAAATTTGCGCTGTCGTTAAGCCCCAGCTTCCGTACCTTCCGCCTCAAGGAGGGCTAATTAAGGGCAACCTTCGGGAACTTGGTTATCTGAAGAATGCGGCCTTTCTCGTGTACTTTATTTTTCCGCTTGGTTTTTTTCACTCCTGCTTCCCGTTATGATGGTGGACTGGATTCGTTTTGGGTTATTCTGGGTTTAAAAACTGGAAAGCGAAATTAAACAGTAGTTTAACTCTGTTAAATTTCCCTAGGGATGTGCATTTAGAACGATTAATCTGTTTTTCCAGTAAGTTTATTTTTTTAAATTTTGTCACATGAAGGCGTTTATATTACTTGAGTTTATTAAATACTTGACTGTTTTAGAAGTTTTTAAAAAAGGATTTTTTTTTCAATACATATTAGTTTTTAAATTACAAGCATTAAACAAGAAGGATATTACTTAAATTGGAATTAATGTTTCTAAACTTGTCCCATCTGTTCTTATTGTTTCATTACTGTTGAACGAATGTTTGATAATTAATGATGAATATATTTCTCGAAATTTTCCCTTTAGATCTATGAAAGTGTATAGTTTTAAATTTCTAAAGTGAAAAGAAATTTTTTTTAAGGAAATTGGCCTTTTGTAGGACTTTTTTTTAATATTCTTCAAGAATTAGTTTGTTTAAATGCTTTTTGTAGAATAATAAAAACCGCTAATATATCATAAATTTTTCAAAATTTAGTGATATATTAAAAATTGTAAACACAATGCCTCAATTCCATTTTCAGTTGTTTTTTCGTATTATATATAAATTTTACTATGTTGCGGTTAATAACTGCTACATAATAATCAACCTAACAACAGCATAAGCAACATAAAATATCTCTCTGTATTAGGGATATATTTTCCCTACCTTTTTTTTTTTTTTTTTTTTTTTTTTTTTTTGTTGTTGATTAATATTATTGGAAACTGTCAAGTTTTCGCCTCGTCATTTGTATATGTCGTTTTTCCGTACGTCCACTTTATGTGCAGTGAAGAAAACTAAACTCATTTTATAGATGTGAAAAATGTGAACATGTCTTGCAACAAAAACAAAGTTTAAGTTATCAATTTGATCTTTCAAAATATTTACATCTCACATTACCTTATAGCAGAGGTTCTTAAAGTGTGGTTCTGCGAACCCCTGGTGATCCACAGCGCCTTTCTAAGGAGTCCGTGGAATCTCTCACATAACGTTAAGATTTCCCTCTTAGGCTTCTGAAAGGCTTCTTTAAAAAATTGAAAGCCTTAACATCCTAAACTAGACCACTAAATTACCCTATCTCTACTAGAAAATGTATTTCGGTCAAGGATACTGAGTCAGGGAGTGATGTTCAAAATCTTGGGGACCCGTGATGTCAGGCTGATACATAAAAGGGGACCGCGGTGATCGAAAGTATAGGAACTGCTGCCTTATATTATTTTTGGAACGTTTAAAATACTTTGATTATAATATTCTTAAATATATATTTCCTATTTCTTCCCATTTAAAAGAATATATTACTTTTATTTCATTTTTAGTATTCTTTTTGAACACGTTTATATTTTACACCCTAAAAGTCGTGAAATATTACACACATTTTGTAACATCACAGATGCTGCAATTCTTTCTTTCAAAAAAAAAAAAAAGAGTTCAAAACATCCACATATTGCGGTGTTAATATGATACAATTTATCAAAATCTAGTTTTTATCAGATCTCTAACTTCATGCTACTAAAACATCTCTCCTAACAGATCACATTCTTAGTCGCAAGGAACTACTTCGATTGAAAATGAATAATGTTTCAGCTGCAGCTTGTCGCATATCTTTTGCTTATGAGTTTCATCTATCAAGTTGGGTATTAAAGTAGCTCTCGCAATTTGTCACTGTGAAAAAGTATTTTTCCGGCTTAAGATAACAGTTGAGTGATGGAATGAAAGCAGAAGAAACAAATTTAAAATATGGGAATTTTGATAATTTACTAAACAAGATAAAAATGGAAAAATTTTAATTTATACTTATTGAGAGTTTTTATAGAATATTACATTTTCTCCAAAAAAAAAAAAAAAGGGATCTCAGGTTTTAAGTTCTCATTTCTCAACTGAAGGAGAAACTCACGTAATGTTTGATGTAGATCTTAAACTTTAAACAAATTTGACTAACTCCTATTGCTAATTGTTAAAAATTATTTTAAATTAATAATTTTTTTAGATGCAGTAAAGAATGAAAAGAATTGGATAGCAACCAATGGGGATTTAAGCAATAATTTTTTCTAAAAAAATGTACATTTATAATACAATACACTTTTATCACCAGTCTGAAAGAACACACACATATATATGAATTAGGTGACCTTAAAACTATGTTTAACTGAACAATCTTAAATCCTAAGGATGTTATACTACTGGGGCTATCTTATTTTTGACCTATAATGTCTTTTTATATTTCTGATTATTGCGTAGCTTTATTAGATTTATTAAAAGATAAATGATAATTTTTTTCATCATCAATAAACATTTACTTAAAAAGAGTTAAATAAGCTATTGGCATTCATATATATATATTTATGAAAAAAATGGATGTTTTTGTTTTTCAATAAATATTCTGCAAAGTTGAAAAATACATTGTATACTATTTTAAATATTAAATACTATTTTATGAATTTTTACCTTATTCATATTGTTATTGTTATTCCAGGAATACTGAAAGTCAAACTCATTAAAGGATAAGAACTAAAATCGTTCTTTTTATTTAACTAAATAATTCTTTTTATGAAATACATGATTAAGTTTTTAATTATCTCAATCCAAGAGGTAAAATGAATGTATGCCTAAATTTGAGGGGAAGAAACTAATTTAACAGGAAAAGGTAAGATATATTTGTGCTGAAACTGAAATTTACAAAGCAAGAAGTCTAAATCTACGTACTTCAAGTCAAATACACATAAAACTGCAACGATGGTTCATTGCTATTCCTATTTAGAAAAAAATGCAGTTTATAATATCAATCTTTTCTTTAGGTTGCTTCCAAGAAAAGATTATATACTTAAGTTGAAAATTTAATTTGTTTCAGGTCTTGCAACATTGAATATTTGGATAGAAAACTTCGAAAAATAAATGTTGGTTTCCTGGAAGATGGTCGATAGAAATAGAATATCACTTGCAAAATGTGAAACTAACAACAAGAGTGGACATATTTTTGTTTTTTAAATTTTAGTTCTTCTAACAACCCTAAAAAACTTAATGAATGTGTAGCACTTCATTCATAATAATGCTAAATTCATTTCAAAGGTATTGAACCTTGTGATGATATATTTAAGTATATTATCCTTTATATTTAAAAAATAATAATAAAAATACTGATAAGATTTTATTAAGTTAATTGAGCAACTAACTTTCAGTGAACTTCTTATCATACATAAAATTTTCAACCAATTGCTTTCCTTCCTGTAAGGAATAAAATAGATTCTGCAAATACTGATAAATTTTTCCCGCATCGCTAAGCTTTTGGGGGAAAACTCTCCAGCTTTGCCTTGAGCAAGTTATTATCATGTTACTACAGGGGCTTCACGTAGTTTGAGCAAGTATTATGTTCCTGATGGGGAGGAGAGTGTCTGTAGATAACATAAATCGAAGCGGCATTACATACCGCTATAAAAACCCAATTTTATGCTCTTTTAATGTGTGCAGGATAGGAAATAGAAAGTTATGATATAACGCTTTAGCTGTCTTGCACTTGAGGATGTAATCCTTTCTTTCTGCAACAGGCTGCTTCGATTTTCCTCTCTTATATTTACCCCTACTGTTCTTATTTTCATATCAATGCTGTCATAGTTCTTTTAAGCCTGCCATTAACTTGTTCAACAAAATGGGACATAATATTAAAAATTAGTTATCAAAATTACAATTAACCAGTTGAGGGGATAATATGCCTTCTGATATGTCTTTTTATATTGCTATAACAATGTAAGCTCAAACATTATCTCTTGTAACTTTAAGTTAGATACACATTAAACGCAGGCAAGTGAGATATGTTAGGTTGATGCTTATAAAGTGTCAGATTTTTAGGTGAATATGTGAAATTGCATATCTTTTTTCAAAATCTGTTTATTTAATCAAAATGTGCTCCATTTGCTTCAATACACCTTTCCCAGCGCGATTTTAATGCGCGATGCCTGTTATAAAGAGATTCTGATCTTAGAAATAAATAAACTCTGATATGGAATTTTTCAAACTGTCTTCATTTTTATGCTGTTTAGCCCGTAAAAGCTGTTATAAATGTTTAAAAAAGTGAAAGTCTGCTTGCAAAAGATCCAGATATTAAGCTGGATGCTGCAGAATTTCTTATTTTTATTCATTTAATCTTGAAATTGTTTTGTACGACATATGCGGTCTTAAGTTGTCGCAGAGAGGTTTTGGGTGATGCCAATTAACAGGTGATTGTGGTATAATTTGCAATTTTTCATGCGTTTCGTCATTGTTTCAGTGGTATAATAGATACGGTTGGATTCTTTTCCACCAATGCTTTCAGAGCATCATTTTTCACAGATGTTTTGGGTCTTCCGCGCCGTTAATTTTTCAAAGAAAAATCATCAGACAGAAATTTTTCAAACCAACACTGCACTTTTCGATCGCAAACAGTATTCTCCCCGAACGCCTGGTTTGTACTACGTGCAGCTTTTGTAGCCTTATTTCAAGTTTATACTCGTATAAAAAATGACACAAATATCAGTTAAACTCTTATATCCTTGCGAAATTCAAAACAAACCACAAATGAGAACATTTTTGAGAAAATCTTGTTTGCAATGTGTCTATGCAATGGAGAATACGAGTATAAATGTGGGTGTGCGAAAAGCAAAAGCGTAACGAAAACAGGGAGATGTTCACATGTAAAGAAAATCCGACATTTCCTAGGCTCTAACCTAATAAATGCGATTAAATTAGATAAAACCATAAAAGATTTTGAAGTAAATTAAATCATATTACCCTTCCCCATTTTTTTCGTTTAAGTTTCCCTTTACCTCGTGAAATTTCTTTTTGAAACATTTCCTTTGCAAGCTTGCACTTTCTGTAATCTCGTAAACTTTAAACTGCTAAAGCTCTTAATTTGAAAAAAAAATTTCGTATTGTATTTTAAATCTCAAATAGTTTTTTCTAACTAAATGGAAGTAATTAAAAATTAAAACGATAATAACTTTAGACTTTTATTAAAAAATTGTTGAAACCAGAGACATAATCTTTATATAATTCCTTTTTGTTGTAATATTCAAAACTTTAAAAAAATCCTTCAAATTGAAGTTATCCTGGAGATAGAATTAAATTATATTAGTCATAATAGTCATTATTCAAATATTGATTTCGTTTTGTTTCCTGAGGAGTAGATAATTAATTATATGAGTAGATGTCTCATTGGTAGATATTTAAAATTCAAATTATTAAACTACAAGTTTTAAGCTAATTTATAGCGATTATGATATATGTATGTTTTACAGATTTATTAAAAATTTTGGTATTGGATGTTTGTTTTTAAGTGTGTATCTTTCATCAATTGTGTTCTTATACAGATTGTTGCCATTTGTGCTAATTATTTTTAAATAACGAAGTTAATAAATGTTTAATTAGAATCATGAGTATTTTTTGAAAAATTGTAAAAAATACCGTTTTGGGTATTTCATTTTTTTAAATCACTGATTATAAAAGAGAAAAGTATGAGTTCTTTTTTAGAACTGAATTTGGTTCATTACAATGATGAGAAATTCATTCAAAACGATTAAAAAATTCTTTTCATAAAAACGCATCAATATTGACTCATTTTAGAAAAAAACTGAAAAAAATGCAAAATATCGTTACTTTGTAAAATATATATATCGTATCGGGGCGAAATAAATGATCTTTCCGATTCAGGAATTAATTTCTGTCTGACTTTGATACGAAAAATAGGATTGTTGTTTTAAAAACGACGAAAATGTCGAAAATCTTTCTCCGTCGAGTTTTTCGGTGTATTGGCGGAATAAACTGCATACAGGAGTAACCTATTCTCACATTTTAACGTTTTAAATTAATATCCTTTTAACTAATTGCTATATCGGAACAAAATTTTTAAATTATTGTATTGTCATCGGTCCTTGACAAGTACACAAAATTTTGAATTAATCTGATCTTATAAAGTAGGTAAAAATCGAGTTGCAAGATTCCACCCGAACAAATTACATTGCAAGTTAAATAAAAACTTGAAAAAAATGAGTTGAAACTCAAATCTGTCTGAAAGTCCTTTCAATTCGTTCGAATTATTTTGGACATGAATTTAAAACATCCCATTTTATGATACAGGGTAATCATAATTAAACTCCTTTTTTCAAAATGCTATAAAAAAGAACCACTAGTCAGAATGACTTTAAATTTGAGCTGAATATAGTCAAGAAAGGAGAAACGGTATGTCATAAGAAAAAAAAGATTCCAAAATGGCTCAATAGAGAGAGACGGCGTTGAAAGTGGATTCGGTTACAAGTGACGCTTTGATTCGCATTACGACGTCTTTGTCGTGAGTTGTTTATAAAACCAATTTTACTGTTTGATGTGCTTCGGGGTCTTTTTTTTTTTTCGGTAAAAATGACTTCCAAGTCATTCAATAGTTGTTGCTCTGTTGTGTCCACTACAGCAAAGTCGTACAACATTGGATGAAAAAAGTCTGTTTTTAACTGCCATTGGGTCAGAAACCGCATATTTTTCTTTTCTCATACCGTTTTCCCTTCTTCAAGTTCATTCAGTTCAAGTTTAAAGTCATTCTGGCCTGTAGTTCTTTTTTTACGGCATTTTGAAAGTGGGACTGTAATTATAATCACCCTGTGCATGCATGTAGTAGTCTTGTCTTTTCCTTCCATTCACGGCCGTCAGATTGTATATTTTAATACACTTGTCCCATGTAAAATTTCCATTTTTAGAATTTAAAAATATTTCCTTAGGAAGCATTCTGGAAAAGTACTGCAAAGGAATTCTTAAAAAGTGTACAATTCATAGAACTTTTTTATAAATAATCAGCAGGAAAGAAAGTTAGGCGGGGATGTGATAGATTTTGTTCATGTGGTACGAAATGCTTAAAAGGCAGAGGGGAAAAAACTGCGAAGAATATTTATAAATTTTTTTTTAACCTCCCTTCTACAATTCTGCTTAATCCTGTTTTATTGCTTGTTCTTTATCGTTTCATGTCTTTTCTTTTTACCTTTGTGATTAAACATTCATGTCTTTTTATTTAATTATCCGAAACCCATGTCTCTTGTCAATGCATAAAATAAAAGGCGAAAAGGAAAGACGCTTTTTGAATGCAAATTGTATCCTTGTCTTCATTTCCATTTTCTCTCATCCTGAGACACATATACTCCGGCAAATTGGGAACCCATCCATCGTCAAGATGGAAAGGGGGAGAGAAAACCCTCTCTGACAGAAGGCATTAATCTTCTTTGAGACCATGTTCTCTGTTTTTCGGGATCTATTCTCCGATCGAAGGGAACGAATTGGAACCCAGATTGATTTCATAATTAAGATACCATCCCCCTCGTTCCAAGTTTCTTTCCAAATCGAAAGTTCGGTAACTGTAATTAGTTTCACGAAGGCATTCGTCTCGCTTCTTCTAAGTATCGAAAACACATCGCTTTTATTTTACATCACTAATTTCATCGCTTAATCGTATCGATGAATTGGAGTACTCTTTTCCTGAGTGAATCGATACTTTATGTGGAAAGTCTTTTTTCCTTTTCTGGTATTGGTTTAATGAATTGTTACATCTTATTTTTTTCTTGTTCGAAATGGATTCCTTGTTTAAAGAAATCGAATGTATGCTGTGTAACTTTCCCTATAAAGTATAATCTGTTTAATAGCTCCTATTTTCGGATGTGATTTTTCTTTTCTTGCTTTTCTTTTTTAATATTTTGAGTTCTTGAAACTATTTTAAACTGAAATTAAATGTGTCAGATAAATTGCGACATTAATGTCATTGCACTGTATTGTGTATGTGTTACGAATTCTTGATGCCGAATTAAAAGTTTTCCTTGAGTCATAAAGGGGTTGTGGGAACCTAGTGGTCATGAGTTCAAGCCTGATGCCACTGAAAACCTCCTGTGTAAAGAAATTGATGCACGTTACATGTTTCGAAGCTCAAAGTCCTCCTGTGTTGGCGTGGTGTGGAAGTTCGGAGGAGAGAATGTCAGCTCTCTCGTTACTTGACCATGGTTTAAAATTGCGTGGTCCGTCGCCAGTAGTCCTCGCTGCTGCTTTGCAGTGCACCGTTAATAAACACTCAGTTAGTCTCCGAAATATCCAAACTATTTCGTATTTACATCTCTAAAACTTATTTTACATAAAATAAATAAACGTGTTATGAAATAATTATTTGTATTATAAAAAAAATCAGAGTTTTATACCAATA